>JAOTQR010088151.1:0-34392 GCA_025774065.1 Solanum ossicruentum
ACCTAATAAATTATGTGCTAAGATTTATGGCCATTTGAAGTTGACCCTTATATGAACTCATATCAAAACTTAGCCTACTGAAATCCTTTGGACTTGGCTCGATCTATGAAATATCTTATGACCCAAACCTAATGTAATACAATTATAGAATGTCCTCAAAATGGGATCATGACGATTCCATCCATTTAGAATGTCCTCAAAATGGGATCATTATAGAATGTCCTCAATCCATTTACTAGGGTTTTTCTAGAAATCTCATAACCTATTGGGGTTGTTAGGATGGGTATTATGTATTTTACTTGAGAATTGTACAAGTTTGAAAGTTAGCAAGAATTTAAAGCTTCAAAAATGAGATTTCTAGAAAAACCCTAGTAAATGGCCTCAAAATGGGATCATGACGATTCCATCAATTCTTGAATGGCGAATTTATGCTTGAAGGCTGGTTGGTCCAAGGATGGAGGATTCTGGTACAATTTTGAGCTAAAAGTTTCAAATGAGTTCAATTGGAAGCTAAAATGTGTGTTTCTATAAAAAGCCCACTAAAAGCGCTCAAGATGGAAAACTAATGGTAAGGTCAACTCCAACACATCCAAAATAGTCTTAAATGACCCTTCGTCAATTGGCGAGGACATCCAGTTGCATTTTGACCCCTTCAGTTCTTTTAGGTAAATTTAGGTTAAAAGAGGTGGGACCCTCAATTTTTTGTAGGATGCTCCTTTTGAAATTTCAACTGCATTGTTGGATTTGGAATGTTGAAATCTATGTGGTTACACTATTTGTTAAAACAAACATTGGATGCCCGGAATGGTCCGAGGAAGTTTTGAAAGTTGTTGGTGCAACACCAGCAACTTTACCCTCCATGTTCACAGGGGTCAATGTCGCGTTTGTTGAGCCAAAGTTGTGTGAAGCTCCGAATTTTCAGGGAGGGTTCCGTGGTCATGGAGAAGGGTTGTGTCTCTGCACATCTGCTTTCACTAGGCTCGATCCATATTCGCGGAGAAAGCGTGGGTGGCCTATATAAAGGCCTTCACCCTGCGTGATCAACTATTTCAACAATCTTGACCAGCTTGTAAAAACCTCATTTCAAGTCTATTTTTGATGATTCAAAGGTGCACATGACATGAATATTTGCAAGGAACAGTATTGTGAAGTCAAATATTTGGGGTTTGATGCATATACCAAGGTAAATTCACTATTTTTGCTAAATATCTTCTCAGAAATTGTAAAACCTTGACATGTCGATATTGGGGTTGATTCTTGATGGAATTAAGTGAAGCTTGAATCAAAATTGTTCAATATTTTGAGGGAAACACGTTGATATTCTGGGTATAAACGAAAATTGTCCAATTTTCAAGAATTTCAACCAAGAAAGTTTTTGAAAAGAATATTTTCTTAGTAAAATTTTCATTTTTGTTTTGGGTACTATCTCGGTATTCTAGAGCCCATTTGGGCCAAAATTTTTGTTGTAGGGGTCCTTTTTGGGGGCTTTTCTTGGAATTTCAGGAATGGGTTCTATTTTTTCTCGTGTTAGGCACTTTTTTCCTACTTTCACCCATTTTTTAAGATAATACAACCAAACTGAACATGTTAATTAGACTAGGGACCAACAGGGTTATTAGCAGGGTTTTAGAGCGCCTATTAGGGGTGATAGAGCCAGGGATGGCACTGATATTTGAGGGGGAGGCTGTTAGAGCCACTTTTATGTCATGCTAGTATAGGCAGAGGCCAAGTCTTCTGATGACGCCATCACAGGTATGATTATTGTATACCAACAGCCATTTTCAGCCTTATTTGATCCAAGTTCTATGTTCTTCTATTTGTTTGTGTATTAAGTTTCCCACCTAGGTGTGATTCCCGAGCCTCTATCCTATCGAGTTTGGGTATCGACCCCAGTGGGGGATTCATTATGGATGATCGAGTTTGTAGAGTTTGTATGGTTACTCTTCAGGGCTTTTAAACCTGGGTTGATTTATACTACTCGATATGCTGGACTTTGACCTTATTTTGGATATAGATTGGTTAGCCCCACATCATGCGGTATTAGACTATTATGCTAAGATTGTCACCTTGGTGATACCTGCGATGACTACAATGGTTGGGCAGGGATCCGTGGTCGGGTTTCGATGAGTATTATATCATATATTCAGGCTCGGAGATTGATATTTGCAGAGTGTCTATCTTATATATCTCATGTGAATGATATGGCAGCGGAGGCTCCTATATTGGAGTCTATGTCGATTGTGTATGAGTTCCTTTATGTGTTTCCAACAGGTTTTCTGGGTTGTCGCCTGAGCGGGAGGTTGATTTTGTGATAGAGGTTGAGCCGAAAACTAAGGCCATATCTATTCATCTACACCCGATGGCTCCTATAGAAATTAAGGAGCTCAATTCATAGCTTCAAAGTCCTCTAGATCTAGGGTTCATATGACAGAATGTTTCTCCCTGGGGAGTTCCTTTCTTGTTCCTAACAAAGAAAGACGAGACTCTCAAATATGTATTAAGTTGTGGTTTTTATTTATGAAATTCTGGTATATGACTCAAGTCAAGAGCAATATGCCCAACACTTTCAAATTGTGCTACAGACACTCTGGGATCAGAGGTTGTATGCTAAATTTTCTAAGTGTGAGTTTTAGCTTGATTTTGTGACATTCTTGGGTCATGTGGTGTTTGAATCAGGTAATAGAGTGGATTTGGCAAAGGTTGAGGTGATTTGTGGCTGGCCTAGGCCTACTTCATTGTCAGAGATTAGAAGTTGTATTAGGTTGGTAAGGTATTATAGACAGATTGTTAAGGGTTTTCCACCTTTGTCGCTCTGTGACTCGATTGACTCGCCAGGGTATGTCATTTGTATGGTCCGATGAGTGTGAGTCCAAATTTTTGAGGCTAAAGGAGTTACTGAGTATCGGTCCTACTTTGACCCTCCCATTGAGGGAGAGAGCTTAGTGGTATATTATGATGCCTCCCATATCAGGCTGCTTTGTGTATTGATGCAGCAGGGTTGAGCTATTGCTTATGCTTCTTATCAGTTACAGGCCCACAAGGATAAATACACCATGCATAACCTAGAGTCAGCGGTGGTACTATTTTTTCCCAAGATCTGGAGGCATTATCTGTATAGCATGCATTGTGATATTTATACATACCATCGGAGCTTACAATTTACTATGACTCAACAGGACCTAAATTCCTGCCAGAGACGATGGATTGAGTTTTTGTCTTATTATGATATTTCTATTCTATACCATCAGGCAAGCAAATATGACAGCAGATGCCTTGAGTTGGAAGGCAGTGAGTATGGCCAGCCTAGTATACCTAGCAGTAGTGGAGTGATTGTTAGCTTCGGACGTTTAGTCCCTGGCTAATAGGTTGGTCCGATTAGATATTTTAGACTCCAACCAAGTATTTCCCTTTATTGGGGCTCGGTCTTCACTGGTTGATCATAATCGAGCCCATCAGTTCGAGGATAAAGATGTTAATGGGTCTTCGAAATAAAGTGTTGCAGGTATTAGGGGTCAGGCTACAATTGATACAAATGGATTCCTCAGATTTGATGACGGGTTGTACCTTCCTAGAGTGGGGGATTTGATATAATTGATTCTATAGGAGGAACATGATTCTTGATATTCTATTCATCCAAGTACAACTAAGATGTACCGAGATCTGAGATAACATTACTGGTGGGAAGGTATATGGATAGATATTGCAGATTATGTGTTGCATTGTCTCAGCTAAAAGCAAGTAAAGGCTAAGCACCAGCTACCCGGTGGGACACTTCAATTATTACCCATTCCCGAGTGGAAGTGGGAACATGTGACTATTGGCTTTGTTGTAGGGATTCCTCATACTTTCAGGGGTTATGACAACATTTGGGTGATAGTTGATCGGTTGACTAAGTCTGCACACTTCCTTTCTATCTCTGTACACTTCCTTCCTATCTATTCTACCTTTAGTACCGAGAAATTAGCCCATATTTACATTCATGAGATAGTCCGATTGCACGGGGTGCTAGTATTTATCATATTTGACTGAGGGTCATAGCTTACTTCAAACTTTTGGAAAGATTTTCAATGAGAGTTGGGCACCAGGGTTGATTTGAGCACAACATTTCACCCCAAACTAATGGCCAGTCCAAGCGCCCTATACATGTTCTAGAGGATATGTTATGAGCTTCTGTGTTAAAGTATGGGGGTCAGTGGGATCAATTTTTGCCATTAGCTGAGTTTGCCTATAAAAACAGCTATCACACCTGCATTCAAATGGCCCTGTTTGAGGCATTATATGGTCGATGATGTAGTACTGTTATTGGGTGGTTTGAGTCTACAGAGCCGAGTTTGTACAGTACAGATCTACTGCAGAATGCTCCAGCCATGGTCCAGGTTATACAGGATAGGGAGAGGATAGCTTAGAGTCGACACCAAAGTTATTCTAACTGTAGACGCGGTTCTTATAGTTTGAGGTTGGAGATTGGTTTTTCGTAAGAGTGTCGCCCTTAAAGGGGTCAAAGTTTTGGAGATGGGGTAAGTTGAGTCGTCGATATATCTGTACTTTTGAGATCTTGAGACAGGTTTGGCTAGTTGCTTGAAGCAACCCTTTGCCCCATGAACTATGTACCACCATTGGAGCCCTTATAAGCTAGGCTAGTGGATCCATATAGGCCAATTATGTCATATGATAACATTGATCATGCCTAAATTATAACTCCTTTTTAAAGGATAAAGCGGTTGTTGTCAAACGTAAAAACTAACGTAGGTTAGGGTCGAATGCACATGGAATATTTAGACTCATGAGAATTCACAAACAAGCAATTCAAGTAATTAACCAGCTCAATTTCCCAAAAGAGGGGTGGGGGGTTGAAGTAATCAATAAAAAAATAAACTATACTAACTATAACGAGATAGAATCAATAATAGAGAGCAACTTGGATATTGTGTTTCCCATGATCCACCAACTTAATTTCACCGGATAACCCAATTGTTGACTGGAGTATACCATGCAAAACAATAATTTAAATTCACCAAGCCCTTTGGTCAAATATGAGAGGAGAATTTCATTATGTGACTTAGCCCATATCCATAGTGTGCAATACTAACCATTATCTATAGTCCCAATCAACCTCCCCTTGGCCCATTTCTGTTGATTAGACAAGCACACATTATCGAATCTTATTAATAAATCTCTTTTCCTATTCATTACTACCTTGATAGTGAAAGTAATCTTAGGCAAGTTTTATTGTTGGCCAATACTAGAAAATATGCAAAGCGAAGAGAATTGATTAATACATCAAATATCCATTTCAAGAATTGCAAATTACCCAGGTTTATTTGGTTAGATCTTCATGGTTTTCACAACTCCAAGTTGTGGATTTAGCTAGTCAAGCTATGGATAGATGAAGAACTTATGAAATGAGAAAATATAATTAAATACTTATCCAATTTAATTGAGATTCAAGCAAATCCAAAATTGATTGAGAATCACAAGATTTGAAGATCAAATAATTCTCAAGTGTAATCTCTCAATTTTCTCTCTAAGTATTGTATTTTGACCCTAATTACAATGAAACTGACGGTTCCCTATGAATAATGACCTAAAAATACTATTTATAATAATTATATGTAAGTCCTTAATGAAATAGAAAAATTGATCGGTGACTTCTACAAAAGGTCTTTACAACTCGTAATGTTATTTATGAGTCGTAATCGGGGTCTCATAATCAGCTTTTAGGATTTTGGACTTCTCTTCTACGAATCATCTTTATAACTCATAAACTAATTTACGACTTGTACTTCAGACTCATAGCCATTAATTGCTTTAAAGTATCCCTCTCTGGAAATCTTCACGAAACCTATCTATATGACTCTTAGAGTGCTCTACGACTCGTATAGAGGCCTCATATAGCTGACCTTCAGATATCATTTTTCATTTGAATTTGTCATGAAACTGCCCCTACGACTCGCAGAATGCTCAACGACTCATAGAGAGTTTCATAAATTACTAAAAGCCAGAAAACTCTGCAATTTTTCCCCAAGTCATGGCCAATCTGCTTTCCTGCAAAACTAAGCACAAAAACACATATAAACCATAAATATTACATTGGGAGCACTCAAAATTCTAAGTTTTAGACACCAAAAGTGTTGTATTTTGATAGTGCATCAACACCCACAACTTACATTTGTTGCTTGTCCTCAAGCGATGACTCAATCTATATAGAAAATATAGTAACACACAAACCTCAACTCAGTGGCATACATCACATACAATTCAAACACAGGTACCTATATCGGTTTTTTTTCAAAATAGGATCAGATAGCTATTGTTAGCAATCCAATGCAAACTGGTGCATGTGACAACACAACTATGACAAGTAACGTAATATCAACAGTCTTAATCAGTGAACAAGTCAAATGCTAATAATGCAATGCAAGTTGCCTCATAGAAAGAAGTCTCATTTTTGACACTCAACGTTGATTTCATATTTAATCGCAGGACTATGCAAAACACCCATTCTCACAAAAGATATTTATGCATAATGACTAATATCATAGGCTTTCCTCTATACTCATGAGTCAGACCTTCAACTAACTGTCTAGGATCACTTTAGGACTTTCTAGGCTTGTAACATAGGCTTAGAGGGCTTTGGTATGTCATTTGGAAAAATAGTGACTAAAGGCCCTGTGTTTTTCATCACTTTCACCTTACCAACTCTATTCTTTTCACCTTATTCTCCCTTTTTCCTCATTCAAGCTTTTCCAGGTTTTTTCTTCTCATTTTTTAGCTTTTACCTTGTTTTTGCACTTCATTTTTCTTTTTAGCTCATATCTAAGGAATCTTTTCTTTTTCTTGCACCCGGTACATGATTTTTCTTCTTTTTCTCCTCATTCCCAACTCACCACCTTATTTTTATGCTTTTCCCTTACACCAGCCAACCTCAACTTAGGCTTATATCCTGCATTGAAGTACACGATATCTATCCTCCGAACCAGGCCACTTTTGGTAGCCACCCTCAACTTAGGCTTTTGCCTCAGTCAAAGTTCACAATGCTCAAGGAAAGACCAGGGCCAATTTCAACATTTCTCACTAGATAAGGTTAGGCTAATTAAGTGTTTTCAAAGAAATGGTACATGTAAGGATCAAATACTTGGAAAAAAGGGATAAGACATAATTTGGTTGGTCATTTTTAGGCTAAAGTGGACTGATTAAAGAACAAAGGCCTCAGATCCTTTCCTAATCCATTTAATCTACGATCTAAACAGGCCAAGTTCTGAATTAGGAAAAAATGCACGAATCTAGTAAAATAAGCTTCCACTCATATGGCATTGCTTACATTATCAACACAAAAATCATAGATCATGCTTCTCATTTCAAATTACCCTCACCTTATCAGAACAGATATTGCCAAACACCGAAACATGCATGGTTGTCATTTAACTACTAATCAACAATTTTTGGTATGTACTATTTTTCACAATAAAACATTAAAACATGCTACATGCCATAAGTATTAGTACTATATGCTACACAAATTATCTAAACATCCTAAATGTGCCGGTTCAATAAAAATTAAATATCCATGAAAGCACACAGGCAAGAAAACCACGGGATTCAAAATTAGGGTAGTTATGGGCCAAAGCTACTCAAAATTTAATGAGGCCTATAACTACCCACACCCCATCGAAAAAGTTATGCATTATTTCCAATGCACAAAATCAAGCAAAAATAGAATATAAGGGGTCAAAAACATACCTCGACACCTAATTACCGATCATGGTCTGAGTCTTGCCATCTCCCTCCTGCAAGATAGTCTCGTCAGCTATGGCACTCTGTTCAGAGGGGCTAATACCCCTCAATTGATCCTCCTTTAGAGCTTGTAGAATCTCTGCCTCACGCATCGACTCTCGCAAGGGACACTGTAGATCTCTCCTCTCAAACCCCCTCGCACGTACACATCTAGCCTTTGGATCCTCATCCATGCAAGGTCTCTTCCCGAGGGAAGAATCTGTAGGCTCGTCGGAGCTAAATAAATCAAAAATGGTGCCGGAGATGTTATCTCTGATAATGTGACTAGTGTCGCTAATGATGTTGTCATATCAGCTCGGAGCTGTTGGATCTCCGACTGCAGGGCTGATGAATCTGAAGGCCAGGCCTCAGCAAACTTATTCTGTACCCACAACTCGAAGGCATCGATGCAGGCATCTGCTGCAGAAACATGATCCTGAATAGTAGTAATGGTGAATGCTCGACTCCACTCCAGTGAGTCTACAATAGCCTGCCAGACCCATGACCTAAGCTACTGAATAAGCTGAGTCAACTGTGACTTAGCATGTGATAACCTCTATGCCATGGCCTAAATAGAAATGGCAGACACATAGACCATGCTCTTTTTAGGATTCTATGACATAATGGCCTTTAGTGTGGTAGCAGCAATAGTGGGCCCCCTCTTCTCATTTACACCATCCTTTGGGGGCCTCTCCTTATTAGTAGTAGCAGCAATGGTGGTCTCAACCTCAAAACACTCAGATAGTGGCGCCAGGAAGAACATCTCTGATGGAGGTGGATGTTGTGCTCGTCGGAGTGCCACCAGGTTCCCATTAGCCTTTATTAGGCTGGGCCCAAAGTATGTTGGGCCTCAACTAACCAGTCTAGCAGATGCAAAACATTTACCATAGACTCAACATTGAGTCTGTAGATCAATATTGGAAATGGGATGGAGGTGGCCCTCTTCAGTGTTGACTCATGTACTTGCTCGGCAATGAATTGGGCCCAATCTATGTCATAGCCAACCAAGATACTGGAAACCAAAACACATGCCTCGGCATAAGTGAATTATTTGCCAATGTCGATCAGATGTGTGATCTGACAATGGCCTACCAAACCTTGGCGGGAAAGCTGAGGGAAGCCTCCACAATCGGCTCTATGTGGGTGGTGACCCAAGTAGGCTCCATACCCTGCTCTGCTATATGACTGGCCACCCATATCAATAGTATGGTCCAATGCTCAGGATCCTTCATAACTAACGAGTTCCTGGCCTACCCTAACCGATAAAAAAACTCTGTTACAGATTTGGAGGGACAGTACTCGGGCCCAAAAGACATACGGCAGATAGTCTCCTCTGAAATGTCTAACCCCCGACCTCTCACTCGTATCTCTATCAACCTGGGTTGTGTGAGAGGTTTCTTCCCCTTGGGAAGACTATGTTAAATGGTGGGTGCATATATTGCATAGAACTCCCTCATCGAAATCGGGGAGTACCTACCAACAGACTATGTCAGCCACCTAAGCCCATAACGAATCATCATGTCTTGTAGTCCTAGGACATGGCTTGGTCCATTATCTATACACCGGGCTCCTCATATATAGAACGAGTCAGCTTACCCCGCTCTTTTAGTTACATGCCCTCTAAGAATATCTCCTCCACACCCTCGACGCATCACCGAATAGCATGGGCATCCGGTGCTGATGATGAGGATGGAACGATGAAGGACTCGGCATTTACTCCGTCGTTGGAGACCTCCTCAGAACTAGGCTCCTCTCTAGAAGGAGTCCTCTGTGGCATGTTGCTCCTGCTCTCATCACTACTTTCCTCTTCAGAGTGGGAAGGACTATCAACCTGATCTTGAGGCTGCCAAGCTCTGGCAACAACTTTAGTTTGTGGTCAAGGTGCCTCTGCGTCAGGCTGGGTATCAAATATCACTAATGACCCACTCAGCTGAGGGGCCTACTCAGTAGCTGAAGGCTCAACATCTGAAAGCTCATCCCTGAGCTTTCTCCTAAAGTCCTCGACCTTTGAGCGATTTACTTTCATGGCCATAGTACCTAAAAAATAGATGTAAATGCACCATGGTTAGCTCTGAGAATCAAGAAATATAATCCAAAAGTTATTTAAATCATGTGCAAAAGGGTTCTACAAAAGCCCCTTTACAAGTTGTAGTGAGCGCTACGAGTCATAAAGTGCTCTCATAGGTCAGTGCTTCAGAATAATATTGGTCTCTAGAAAAATCTTTGAGACCTAGGTACAACTCATAAAGTAATTTACAAGTCGTAGATTGGGGTCATATAAAATTCCAGAGAGTAATTAAAAATCAGGCAGGGATCTACAAGAGCTATCTAAGAGTCGTAAAGTGATCTACGACTCATAGAAGGTGTCATCTAATGGACACTCAGATCATAAAGTTTCTGGAATTTCTCACGAGGGGCAATTACGACTCGTAGATTGCTCTACAAGTCATAAAAGACATCGTGAACCAAAAACCTTAGGTTTTAAGTCTTTCACATGGACCCTAAAGAATATTCCAAACAGTAATTCTACCTGCATCGAAGCAAGAACACATGCACCCACATGCTTAGCACACAATAACCATTACCCACAACAATTTTAGCATATAATCACTCGGCCGAAAAATGAATACGCGTCAATTTTCAAACAATTTCGACCATCTCAATTTGACTCAAATAATACCATGATCCTATGTTACCAATAACCAATTTGCAATCCTAAACTATTCAATACCATTCAATCAAACATGATAGATGATCCCATAGACACTACAATTATCAATCCCAAAGACAAATATACCCGATTTCTGAAACTAAATAAGCAATTTAATCAAGGGCAACCCTAATTTCACCTTCACAATTCAAATTCAACAAGAATTTCATGCTTAAAAACTCAAGTCATTACAATCATCACATCAAACAATTAAGAACAAGGCAAATTTTGATATTAAAATTAAACCAAGAAACATACCAAGAATAGCGATGAACTTGAAGAAGAGAGAGAAGGTGAATGAACACAAACCCTAGGTATTGTCAGAAATCATACTGGAAAATGGAATCACGATGGTCAAAATTTGCAAAGGGAAGGGTTAGCTTGGTTTTACCAATCAATTAGGTCAAATAGGGTCAAATTAATTTTAACCCTTCTATTTATACTTTACTACTCAAGGGTTAAAATTACTGGGCTTGGGTCTACGAGATCCCGATTACGAGTCGTAGATGGATCTACGACTCATAAGTCGTTATTTCATAGAACCCCCAACACTTTACAACATTTCAGAAACTTACTTGAGGTCTATGAACCCCTTTCATGACTAGTTGATTAATCTATGAGTTGTAAAATTTGCTCGTAGATTGGCATGCACAATTATCCTACTCACTGGAGGTCTCTACGAGATGGGATTATGAGTCGTAAAGTGAAATAGGACTCGTAAGCCTAGTCGTACAAACTAATCCTGATGCTTTTTTCAGCCAATTTGTTGACTTAGTCCTATACCTGCATATTCTTCATGAAATACATACTTACCCAAAATGCAACCAACTGATTATCAAGAATAGCAATCACATTAACACAAAAAAACTAACTATGAAACCAACAACAGAAAAATGAACCTATACTATGCAATAATATCAAAAACCTTGGGTTGCCTCTCAATTAGTGCCTGATTTATTATCGCGGCACAACTTAGGCATGTTGAGTAGGCAACCTTCCACAAGATTTGGTGTACCCTTATCACCAAACTTTGCTTCCTTAGAGCTTGCCATCATGCCTCTTGGAATCTAATCTAGTTGCGTCGATACAAGTCTGAATTGATGATTGAGTTATGGAATTGCCACAAAATATTGGTCAACTTTAAAGTTTATTTTGGCAATGTTGGACTTGACCTCCTTCAAGGTCCCTTCTTGAGCATCTACCCTCTTTAACAACTAGTCAAACATCCTCTCAATCCTCAAATTCCTATCTCCCATATCATAATTGTATCGGGATATATTTGTTTGCTTAGACTCATGCCAACTGTGCTTGCACAATCCATTAGATGGTTATTCCTTTGATTCCAACATGGTTGGATTTATCTACCATATCCATGTACACCAATCTGTACAAATGGTTGCTCGACAAACAAGCCTCCCAAGAGGGTATCAGCGCATGCTTGACTATTAGCATCTAGAGCTCGGTAGAAATTCTCCACCAGGACACCCCCAGGAATATCATGGTCCAGGTGCGTTCCTCAAGCATCTACTGAATTGCTCTTATGCATCAAGGATTGAATCACCAGAGAATTGCTTGAAGTGATTGATCTGGTCCTCCACATTACGCATATTTGGTTTTACGAAGTACCTTGCTAATAAAACCCTCTACAATTCTATCCAACTGCTAATTGAACTTTATGGGAGCTCAGATAGCCATAATGCAGCATTGTCCATAAAAGGCAATAGGAGGACATGAAGTCCCACAACATCCATGGATAGATTCTGTGTTCCCATCACACTCTTGCAAACAAATGCAATATTGTGCAAGTGTATATGGATCCTCTGATGGTAGACCTGCAAATAACTCACGGTTCTGCAGCATCTGAAGTAACCCACTAGGGACTGTGAACTTTGTGTTTGCTGATAGTGATGGCAACACAATATCTCCCATCATATCCACAACCATAGGATTCAACCTATACCGATTCTACCGGTAAGCATTGTCATTACAATCCCGAGGTTGTGAAATATTCTCCAAAGGAGGTGGATTTTCATTCTCATCATCATTGTTGTTGTTTCGATTCAAAGATACATTGGTCATATTGTTGGCATTTTCTTGGGTCGTACTTCTTACAATTCATTAGATCTCCAAATCAAATAGAGTTAAGGGATTGCCTTAACTCCTACTGTTAGGCATACACTACTAGTATACCGTGCAAGGAAACAAAAATAAAAGCAAAAGTAAAATACAACGGAACTAAGGATTAACACTCGAATTACAGTTACTAGTGAATTCAACTAAGTCTAGTCATATTTCCCTGCAACGATGCCATAATCTTTGATCATGCCCAACTTACACCTCCTTTTTAGAGGATAAAGTAGTCATTGTCAAATATAAAACCTAACCTATGTTAGGATCGAACCCACAGAGAATATGTAAACTTCGTGGTTTCCTCAATCCCAAGTTGTGGATTTAGCTACTTATGCTATGGGTAGATGAAGAAATTATGAATTGAGAAAACATAATTAAACACTTATCCAATTGAATTGAGAATCAAGCAAATCAAAAATTGATTGAGAATCACAAGATTTAAAGATCAAATTAATTCACATGTATATTCTCTAAATTTTCTCTCTAAGAATTGTATTCTAAACCTAATTACAAAAAAAAACTGATGGCTCCCTATGAATAATAATCTAAAATACTATTTATAGTAATTATAATTAAATCCTCAATAAAATAGAAAAACTAGTTGGTGACTTATATGAAAGGTCTTTACGACTCATAATGTGATTTACGAGTCGTCACCAAAGTCACGTAATTAGCTTCAGGGATCTTGGACTTCTCTTCTATGAACTATCTTCATGACTCGTAAATTAATTCAAGACTTGTACTTCAGACTCGTAGCCTTCAACTTCTTCAAAGTATCCCTCTCTGGAAATCTTTAGAAAACCTATCTATACGACTCGTAGAGTGTGCTCTACAACTCGTAGAGTTCTCTACGACTCATAGAGTGCTTGCATATAACTGACCTATAGATATCATCTTTCACTGGAATTTGTCACAAAACTACCTCTTCATAAAATGCTCTACGACTCGTAAAGGGTCTAGTAAATCACCAAAACCAGAAAACTCTGCAATTTTGCCCCAAGTCATGGCCAACCGGCTTTCCTACAAAACTAAGCATAAAAACACATAAAAACCATAAATGTAACATTGGGAACATAGAAAATTCTATGCTTTAGGCATTAAAAGTGTTGTATTTTGACAGCACATCATGCATGCAAAGTAACAGAGTTTCAACAGCAGGTGGTCTTCCCGTGCCATATAGAGGGCTATGTTGGATTCCATATAGTGAGTCACATGGTCATATATGTCGATTATGGTACATTCCCACAATGCTTATAATCCATGTCTTGGTTCCATCCCATGCATTTCTTTTATGCATCAATCTTGTTCATATTAAGCGTTATTCTTTGGGCATGCTATATATATATATATATTATGAAAGATGGTATTACAATTTCATGCGTACATTACATCTCATATACTTAGTACATTCCTCACAAGTACTAACACATATTTCGCCTTCATGATTTAACCATATAGGGATAAATGTCCTCTACTAGCTCGTGGCTAGTTTTTCAATGTTCAAGACTAGTGTTTTGTGTTAAGCCCTTATTTCGAGTCTCTACCATTTTCCATTCTAGCTATTTATTTAGAGATTGATGTATTGTATAGACTCTAGAAACAGCCGCTTTATGTTTTTAAACATAAGGGTTAGGCTGCGTACATCCGACCCCCCCACCCCGTAATGAGCTTAGGATTTGGTTTTGGAAAGTTTTTGACTAAGGTGACACCTTATGGACACCTCCACGGGCCATGTAACTCACCATGGCCCATGTGGAGGAGCCTTGAAGTGGCCCTTGGCCTTGTGTATAGAGTGTTGGCCTCATTTTGGTTTTTAAAACCAAAGCACGCACTACATGAACCTCATATGGCCCGTTTGACTCTTTACGAGCCATACAGCCCTCCATATGGGCGTTGGTGTGAAAATTTTTTAAGCATGGAATCACCATCTCAAAACTTAATTAGTGAAGATTTTGGCCAAGTGAAATACCACGGAAGGCCACACGGTCTGTGCGACCCCTAGACGGTCCATATGACCGCTAATATGAGACCCCTAGATCAGTTTAGACACCTTCATTACTATTCGTTCTTATTCTAACACTTAGATTCTCATTTACTCACTCAAACGCTTACAAAATCCTCTTTTTGAACTCTAATTTGAGGATTCCCATGGAAGGTTACTTCTCCAAAGTAAGAGGCCTATAAGAGAATGGTTTGTCTTTGGCAAGTCGACTCCTCTTTTTTGATGTGGGGATAACATTAGGATTTTAAGTAATAGGTTGCTTGGTCTTATATTTCAGTTGAGGTCTCATCGCCACTTTGTATAAGCATGATGGCATTGTATGCATCATGAATTTCATCGCATATTGTTATATTACTCTTCTTTTCTATATATTTATTTCTATTTATGTGTCGTTACCATCTAGCATTGAATGTAGTTTTAATAAGTTCATATGCATCGTATGCCTGTATACTTAGTACATTCAAGCATACTAACGTATAACATTTTACCTACATGATTCAACCATGTAAGAACCGAAGACTACCTTCATCCACAGTTTGACCTCTAGATCAGATTTGAGAAAGTTGTGTAGTGAACCCTATCTTCCAAGGACAAGCCACCATCTTTCTAACTTATGTTGCTTTCTTTGATGCTATATACTTTGAGGGTGATCTCGAGACATGCCTTATCCCTTATCCTATTCAATGACTAGAATCATTATTGGACATCTTATAGACTTTTGCACGGATATATGCTATGTATTGTTATTCAAAGATTATGATTATGGATATCTATTGGGTATGATTATTATGATTTGATTATGGGTATTGTGATATGAATTAGTGTTGTGATATGGAAATGTGAAAGATCCTAAGTCTCGCATTAGCCCCATAGAGTAAGTCATACTTACCCACCCATTAGTTCTTATATGCTACGTGTTATGTTAATCCATGTTAATCCCCATCCCCATTACATCCCCAAAGCGTGAGTCCTACTATCTTATTCGATAATGTGAATATGTATACTTTGAAGCTTATTTGGGGATTCTCAAGTTTCCATTGTTCATGTCTCTCCTAGGGCCTAGGTCATTACAAGCTTGGTATTAGAGCACTAGATTTATAAATGATCCTTGGATTCCAACATGCCGCGTCAAATAGAGTCTTAATCATGGGTGTGTAGTGTACCATGCCTGTGAGTAGAAAGCCATAATGGCCTTCTAGGAATTATCTCACTTCTTCATATCTTATGTCGTGCTTTGGACTATATGTATAGTTTCCTAATCTTGATATTTCATTGCTATATTACATAAGTTACCTCCATAAAGAGCTCCCCTACCAAGACCGATCCCAGGTAATGAGGACAAGTTCCTCAAACGCCTATTGAAGATCTAATCAATAATGGTGAATTCCATACTACTATTACTATGCTTACCCAAGTGATGACTACTTCGATTAGACAGGCTAATCTTCCTCCCAGTGATCCCACTCAAGCTTTTAGATTGAGACATTTTACCTGGATGAATCCTTCGTAGTTCTATGGATCAACGGCTGATTAGGATGCTTAAGAGTTCATTGATGTGTTCCATAAAGTATTCACTATTATGGGAGTTACTTTTGTGGAGAAGGTTGGGTTAGCTACTTATCAGTTGAAAGATGTGGCTCAAGTGTGGTACACTCAATGGTTGATCGAGAGGATTTGTGGTAATGTTGTTAATTAGGAAGAGTTCAAGTTTCCATTTTTGGATCACTTCTTCCCTCTTGAACTTAGGGAAGCTAATATGATAAAATTTATCAACCTCAAGTAGGGTGGTATGTATGTGAGGGACTATTCCCTCAAGTTCACAAAGCTCTCCAAGTATGCTCTTATGCTTGTGGCTGACCCGTGCAAGAATATGTAAGTTTATTTCTGGGATATCTAATTTGGTTGTGAAGGAATGTCATATGGATATGTTTATTCAGGATATGGACATCTCCAGCCTCATGCCATATCCTGAATAGATTGAAGGATAAAATCTCAAGGAGAAGAGGGTGCATGATTCTAAGAGGGCTCATTATGATGGTAGATTCTCCAACTCCAAGAGTAATGGAGGTTATGGTCACTTAACAGCGCCAAGGTTCTAATGTTAGGGGTTGCCAATGCTAGGTTACCTCCTCCAAAGGCACATGGTGGAGGTTGGCTCATGCCTCCTCCGTGCACTACATGTGGGAAGAATCACTCGAGTACTTATCAGAGAGATTTGGGTTCATGTTATGGGTGTGGTGATAAGAATCACAGGGTTGCTAATTGTCCTAAAACTGCTCAAAAGAGGTAGGTTCAAGTGGCCTAAGGAGGTCAAGGCTAGAAAATATCTCCACAAGGTGGTGCCCCAGGCACAACAGTCTCTATGCTTTGCATACTCGTCAGGTGGTTGAGGAGACTCTAGATGTTGTGACTGGTATGTTAAAAGTCTTTCATTTTGATATATATGCTTTTCTTGATCCTGGTTCAACTTTACCTTTTGTGACTCCTCTTTTGGATATTAAGTTTGTTTGATACCTGAAATTTTAAAGGAACCCTTTTCGGATTATACTCCCATGGGTGAGCCTATTGTTGCCAAAAGATTTTAGTGGAGTTGTCCTGTTCTATTTTTCATAAAGTCTTCCTGTGTGATCTTATAGAACTTGAGATGTTTGATTTTGATTGATTCTTGGGATGGATTGATTACATGCTTCATATGCCTTTATATGTAGAACTCAGAAGGTCAAGTTCCAATTTTCAGATGGAGCTCTTCTTGAATGAAAGGTTAGTGACTCCGCTATTAAAGGTCAGGTTATTTCCTACTATAAGGCCCAGAAGGTAATTTCTAAGGGATATATTTATCATATTGAAAGGGTTAAGGATGTGGAGTCTGAGTTACCTATTATTGAATCGATTTCGGTGGTGAATGAGTTTCTGGATGTGTTTATTGAAGATTTACCTTGGTATTCCTCTTGAAAGGGAAGTAAACTTTGGCATAGATCTTCTCTTTGATACTCAACCTATCTTTATTCGTTCTTATCATATGGCATCGGCTGACTTGAAGGAGCTGAAAGACCAGTTGAAGGACTTATTGGAGAAAGGCTTCACTGGGCCAAGTGTGTCTCCATAGGGTGCTCTAGTGTTATTTATAAGAAAGAAAAATAGGTCTCTTCGGATATGCATTGATTATAGGTAAATGAATAAGGTAACCATCAAGAATAAATATCCATTGCCAAGGATCGAAGACTTGCCTGATCAACCTCAAGGGGCCACCCATTCTTAAAGATTGACCTCCATTCCAGTTATCATCAATTGAAGAGTAAGGAGTGTGACATTCTCAAAATGGCCTTTTGAAATAGATATGGGCACTTTGAATTTGTGGTGATGTCATTTGCTTTGACTAATGCTCCGACTATGTTTATAGACCTTATGAATTGGGTGCTCAAGTTATTTCTTCATAGTTTTGTGGTTGTCTTCATCGATAATATCCTTATTTATTCTTGAAATGAGCGAGAGCGTATAGATAATTTGAGATTGGTACTTCAAACTTTGAGAGAGAAGCATTTATACTAAGTTCAACAAGTGTAAGTTTGTTTGTGTGAGGTAGCCTTTCTTGGTCATGTGTTATCCAGTGATGGTATTAAGGTTGACCAGAAGAAGACTGAGGCCGTGAAGAATTGGCCTAGACCATTGACTCCTTCAGATATTCGAAGTTTTCTTAGGTTGGGTGGTTATTATAGAAGGTTTGCTAAAGGTTTCACATCTATTCCATCTCCATTGACCAAGTTGACTTAAAGGAAGGCCAAATTTGTATAGCGGGATGATGTGAAAAAAATTTTCAGACTTTAAAAGATTGGCTTAGATCGGCTCCTGTTTTGGCTCTACTGGATAGCTTAGATGGTTTTCTATCATATTGTGATGCTTCTTGGATTGGTTTGGGTTATGTGCTAATGTAACATGGTAAGGTGATAGCTTATGCGTCAAGGCAATTGAAGGTGCATGAGCATAATTACCCAACACATAATCTTGAGTTAGCGGCATCGTGTTTGCTTTGAAGATTAGGATGAACTATTTGCATAGAGTTCATGTTGATGTTTTCACTGATAACAAGAGTTTTTAATACATGTTCATCCAAAGGGATCTCAACTTGAGCCAAAAGAGGTGGTTGGAACTCCTTAAGGACATCAACATGAGTGTAAAATATCATCCCAGCAAGGTAAATGCTAGAGCTGACACTCTTAGTAGACTATGTATGAAAATGTAGCTCATGATGATGAAGGGAAGAAAAAGTTCGCAAAAGATGTTCACCATTTGGCTAGATTAGGTGTTAGGTTGGCTGACTCTAATAAGGGAGGTATTCATGTTCAAAATGGGGCTGAATCTTCTATGGTTGTTGATGTCAAAGCTAAGAAAGACTTAGACTCGTCATTGCTTAAGTTAAAGAAGTTGGTTGCCGAAAAGAAGATAGATATTTTCTCCCACGAGGCAGATGATGTGCTTCGATATTAAGACCGATTGTGTTTTCCAGCTGTTGATGATCTTAGGAGGGTGATCATGAGTGAAGCACATAACTCTCATTATTTTATTCACTCAGGATCTACCAAAATGTATCAGGATTTGAGGGACGTGTATTGGTGGCATGGTATAAAGAAACATATAGCCAAGTTTGTGTTTGAATGCCCTAATTATCAATAGGCAAAAGTAGAGCACCAAAGTCCTGGTGGTTTGGCTCAAGATATTGAGATCCCTACTTGAAAGTGTGGTTAGTTTTCCGCAAACCCAAAAGCAATTTGATTCAATTTGGGTTATTGTTGATCGGATGAATAAATCATCTCATTTCCTATAGGTCAAGAATACCTTTAGTGCCAAAGATTATGCAAGGTCATATATCCAAGAGTTGGTAAGGTTACATGGTATACCTAGGTCTATTATATCGGATCATGGAACCCAATTTACTTCTTACTCTTGGAAGTTGTTTCAAAGAGGACTAGGTACTAAAGTGAAGATAAGTACAGCTTTTCATCCTTAAATCGATGGACAAGCCGAAAGGACAATTCAAACTTTGGAGGGAATGTTGAGGGCTTGTATGTTAGAATTCAAAGATAATTGGGATGACCATATCCACTGATCGAGTTTGCTTATAACAATAGTTTTCATGCTAGCATTGGTATTGCACCGTTGAAAGCTTTGTGTGGCAGGATATGTAGATCTTCAGTGGGGTGGTTTGAGTTGGGAGAGATGGCCTTGATTGGCCCAAATTTTGTTTTAGAGGCTATGGAGAAGGAGAAATTCATTAGGGAGAGGTTGAAAATGGCTCAAAGTCGTCAAAAGTCTTATTCAGATATTAGAAAAAGAGATCTTGACTTTCATGTTGGAGATTGGGTGTATGTGAAAGTCTCACCTATATAGGGTGTAATGCATTTTGGTGAGAAGGGAAAGTTGAGTCCCCAGTATGTAGGTCCTTGCAGATTGTTGAGCGGATTGGGAATGTGGCTTAAAGATTGAATTTTCCTCTAGATTTGAGTTATATTCACTCGATTTTCCATGTGTCTATGTTAAGGAAATATATTGGTGATCCTAATACCATTGTTCCTTTGGAAGGTGTTGAGGTTGAGGAGAACGTGTCTTATGAGGAAGTTCTAGTTGAAATCATGGATAGGCAAGTGAAGAGGCTCCACAACAAGGATGTGGCTTAGGTTAAGGTGCTTTGGAGAAATCAACATGTGGAGAGTGCGATGTGGGAGGCGGAGTTGGACATGATGAGGTGATATCCCCATATTTTCCAATCTACTCAAGCCTAAGGTATTTGGTTCTTCCTATTCCAAGTGGTCCTAATTCTTTCACTCTTATGTTTCATAATATGACATGCATACATGTGCACAAAGACGGTTTAAAGATGTTTTGAATGATTTGAAAATGTTTTGATATGAGTTTTTAATGACTTTATGATTTGCAAGTGGTGAAATATGCATTGTGTCTTGTGTTTGAATGTATCATGCTCAAGTCAAGCCTTTCAAGCCTTGTTCTAGTACATTTGAGGGTGAATGTTCTCAAGGGGGAGATGATGTAAGGACCCGGACTTTGTATAGCCTTAATGGTTCTTAGGATTTTGTTCTAGAAAGTTTCTAACCAAGGTGACACTTTATGGACACCTCCACAGGCCGTGTGAAGGAGCCTTGAGGTGGCCCTTGGCCTTGTGTATAGAGTGTTGGCCTCATTTTGGAGTTTAGGACCAAGGCACACATCATGTGAACCTCATGCGATCCATATGACTCTTCAGGGGCTGTATGGCCCTCCGTATGGGCATTGGTGTAAAAAAAAATGTAAGTATGAAATCACCACCTCAGAACTTTGTCAGTGAAGATTTTTGCTAATTGAAGCACCATGGAAGGCCACACGGTTTGTGTGACCACTATAAGATCCGTGTGGCCAGCTATACGGGACTCTCTAAATTAGTTTATTCTCCTTCATTACTATCTATTCTTATTCTAACGCTTAGCTTCTCATTCAGTCGCACAAACGCTTTCCGAATCCTCTTTTCGAGCTTTAATTGGAGGATTCCCATAGAACCTTCAATCTCAAGACAAATGCACTTTCAATCCCTCAATCCAAGCTTATTTATTTGGTTTATGGTCATCATGTATCTCCTACATCAAATCAAGTTCAAATGCCTTCCATTGGCTAAGTTTTTCATATGAATCGGTAGAAGGGTCAATTTTTAATGGCCATATCTCCTTGCACAAAAATAATTGAGTGGCCTGTGACCTACCAAATTGAAGCTCCTTGAATTAGCTTTCCAAGACATCTAGTTTACCTAAATCCGAGTTCAGATTAAGAAGTTATGCCCATTTTTGCAAACCTCGTCCCTGTTGTGTTCTCTCTATTTTGGCTAAGAAAACCTCCATAAAAGCTCTGCATGATCCGTGGTTCTTTACACGGACTGTGGAGCTTCTTTACAGGACACCTAGAAACATTTTGAAGCTTGTTTCATTAATGTCTTTCCTGTGATTGTGGCTACTTCTAGGGAATGCTTATGACTTCCTAACCCATCCTAAACCCCTTAAAGGACCTATATTCTTCTTCTCTCATTCAAATTCAATTCAGCACATAGAATTTTTCAAACTCTCTCATCCAACATCTCCCCTAAAGTGTGCCATTGGAGATTAGATAGGAGCATAACAAAGGGTCTTCTTCTTCATCAAATCTCTTCCTATTTCTTCTTGGTCAACTAAGGTATCTGCGATTGATTCATGGTCCCTTTCAACCATGAAGACCTCAAACTCTTTTACTTTGATTTTTGTGAAATTGGGCTTACTTTGACATTGATTTTAGTATTATTTCTTATTTGATTCAATTGAGATATGTGCTATATTTTATTATTGATTTGAAAGTGATTTATGCCTTAATATGTTGAATTGCATGAATATTACGAAGATTTGAAAATGTATTGTCCCTTTAAAGTTTGATTTAAGTATGGGTAATCTAAATTATTATTTGGATATGGATTTTTCATATGGATTTACTTGAATTTCATATGGTAATGTTGATTTAAGATTGAATCTCTATTACCCATTGTTATTCACATATCATTCATGCCATATGCATTCATGAACATTGGATTTTGATGAAATGATTCGCGGAGTTAAGCTCACATATGATTTTATTATTCGGAGGGTTAAGCTGTTATGCAAAGAATACGATCACATAAATGTCTATGATATAGGCTCTTTTTGCATATTGGGTGCTTACACCATATTAGTATTGTGAATGAGCTATTCTTATGCATGAAAAGTATGATATGAACTATGATTTGACTTTTTAGCCCAAGTATTAATTGTTATGAAGAATGTTTGGCTATAAAGCCCAAGTATGCAATTGAAATAATTTGTACCTCTTTTGAAAGCATGCATGTGAGTATGTATTCTTGTGGGATGATGAATTAGCACTGATGAGATTGGAGATGTAAGGGCTATCCACAAGGGTCCTCTTCCTCTCTCTTGAGCTATGTGCTAGCATAGGTGTTTAATATGGAACCCTCATAGAAATGGGAGGCTCGTAAGCTGTAGTTACAAATTTTGATATGATATGAAAATCCTATCTAAATAGGAGGCCCATAAGGAAGGTTACTTCTCCAAAATTGGAGGCCCGTAAGTAGAAGTATGGTTTACCTTTGGCAAGTAGACCACCTCTTTTAGGTGTGGGAATAACATCGAGATTCCAAGTAATAGCTCGCTTGGTCTTATATATAGGTTGAGATCTCATCCCCTCTTTATATAAGCATCATGGCCTTCATGCATCATGGATTTTATTGCATATTGTTATATTACTCTTCTTTGCTATATCTCTCTTTCTATATATGTGCCCTTGCCATCTAACATTAAATGCAGGTTTAATAAGTTCATATGCATTGCATACTCACATACTTAGTACATTCAATTGTACTAACACATACATTTTTCCTACATGATCTAACTATGTAGGAATGGGAGACTATCTTCATCCCCCGTTTGACATCTAGATCAAATTTGAGAAAGTGTTGTGGTGAGTCCTATCTTCCACGGACAAGCCACCATCTATCTACCTTATGTTTCTTTCATTTATGCTATTTACTTTGAAGGTGATCCCTGGACGTCCTTTTTATCACTAGAGGCATTGTTGGACATCTTGTAGACTTATTCGGAGACTATGATTACGATTATCTATTGGGTATGGTTATTATGATTTGATTATGGGCATTATGATATGGATTTATGTTATGATATGGAAATATGGAATATCCTAAGTCCCATATTGCCCCATTAAAGTGAGTCATACTTACTCACTCCTTAGTTCTTATGTGTTACGTGTTATGTGAATCCATGTTAATCCCTATTCCTATGACATCCCCATAGTGTGAATCCTACTATCCTGTCCCTTAGAACTATATGTTTACTATTTATATACGTTTTTAAACTGATGATATAAATATGGATAATTTGAGGCTTATTTGGGAACTCTCAAGTTCTCATTCGCCATGTCACTCCTAGGCCCTAGGTCCGGACTGTGACATATATATGTTGTCCTTTAGAGGCTTTTACATTTTATGTCATTACTATTTGGAGTCTTTTATATTTGATGGAAATTGACTGATACCGGTTCATCCATCCATGGTCTAGTTTGCGTGATATTTGGACAACATATATGTTTTTAAATATTTTTTTCATGGTCATAATGTTGTCCCATAGACCCTACCTATTTCATTCCACAAATTTATGAGTCTTTATGCCTATGAATGCTTGATATGTTATGATGTATTGGGTGAGGTTCCTTCGAGTGTCTCATTCATCATATTACAACTTGCCCCTAGGTTGGGTAGTAACAAACATGTTATTAGATCACAAGGTTTTAAAATATTCCTTAGATGTCCAAACATACCACGTCAAGTAGAGTCTCATTCAAGGTTGTGAAGCGCGCCACTATATTGAATGAGAGGCTATGAGACATTTAGAAGTGTCTTCCCTTCTTTCTTATTTATGTCGTGCCTTTAGAATTGTCTAAGGTTCTCCTATAACTAAAGACAATCTCTTTGCCATTTCTAGATCATGCTTCCAAGAAGTGCTTCACAACAAAGGAACACTCTTGACCAACAAGCCCCTCCACTACAATAAGATGATTAAGTATCTCACGCGGAGTTTAGAGTTTTGTTCTCCATGCTAGCTCAATCCTTGGCTAATTAAGCCAATCAGTAGATTGCCATACCACCCCAATAACCTACTCCAGTTGCACGTGTTAGGTACTTTATGAGGATGATTCCTTCAAAGTTCTATGGTTCTAAGATGGAAGAGGACTCCGTCAACTTCATTATTGAGGCTTACCAGATTGTCATCATCATGAGAGTTCATATAGAACAAAAATCCAAGTTGCTACACTACCAACTAAAGGGAGTGGCTAAGATATGGTATGAATAATGGGTGGAGAAGAGGAGCCAAAGAGCAGGTCTAATTGAGTGGGAAAAGTTCAAGGGTGCCTTCTTGGACTAGGTCTTTCCGATAGAGCTGAGAGAGGCCAAAGTGCAAGAGTGTATAAACCTAACAAAAGGGCACACTAGTATGAGGGAGTATTCCCTCAAGTTCAGCAAATTCTCTAAGTATGCCCCTTTCATGGTAGTGGACCCAAGAGCCCGTATAAGCAAATTCATCACCAGTGTATCAAACTTAGTATTGAAAAGGTGCAAGATGGCTATGCTTGTGAAGTAGATAGACATCTCCCAGTAGATGACCTATGCCAATAAAATTGAGGACGAGAAGCTATGAGAGAGAGCAAGGGAGTCCAAGAGGACCTAGGTTGATGGTGGGTATATTCTTACCAAAAAGTGGAGGTCACAAGTTCCAAAGTGGCCTAAAGGCAAGGTGGACAAAGGTCAACCAACATGTCTTCTCTCTGGTCCACTAAAGGCAATGGGGTGGCTCTAAAGCATCTGAAATGTCCCAAAAAATGTACTTCAAAATGCTCATAATTGTAATTTCCATATATCTCAAAATTCGTGCATGATATTGAAAATCTGACTTCATATTATTGATCAAGGGTACAATTGAGTGGGAAATGGGTATAACCCGGATTTTAGAAGACCCATAGCAAAAAATTATTTTCACAAAATTTTTGGAAACAGAGAGGGTACCCGATGGCTCCGCGACGCGGACCTGTTGTAGAGCAGTGTTAGCACTTCCTTAATTTCTGTGTCGGCCTAAGGACATTTTGGTCATGTCCCTATGCCCACTTATGCATGAAAACACCTATACTTTGTCATTTTTCAACTACATATCACTCAAAAACCCTCTCTAAAACCTCCCGATCATTTTATCAAAATTCCCATCCAAATTCAAGTGTCTCAAGCTTAATTCGAGAACTCAAGAACTCCATTGAAGCTTTAAGTCTCCTTCAAGTCTACAAAAAAAAATCCAAGTTTAAGGTGATGTGCTGTCAAAATACAACACATTTGATGCCTAAAACAAGAGCTTTTGCAAGTTCTTAATGCGATATTTTATGTTGTTTATATGTTTAAATGTTGTTCTTGCAAAAAATATAGGTTGGTATGATTTTGGGAGAAAACTACAGATTTTAATGAAGTACAGGACATACGAGCCACCCTACGAGTCATAGCCCAAGCTACGAGTCATAGTGTGCCCTCGTAGAAGGAAATAGTGTCCAAAATTAGGAATTAGCAAAATGAATGTGAGCTATAAGAGGCTAGCCTATGAGTCGTACGTCTCACTACAACTCGTAGAAAGGGGTCTCGTAGCCTAAAATAGTGTTGCCAAAATTTGGACCAAGAACTGTAACTGTGGTCTAGAGAAGACACTACAAGTCCTAGATCAGACCACGACTAATAGCAAAGGATCATAGCAGTCAAGTCCAAAATGTCAGGTGCTGACTGCGAAAGCCTGACTATGACTCATAGGGTAACCTATGAGTAGT
This sequence comes from Solanum ossicruentum, assembly GCA_025774065.1. Classification (NCBI taxonomy): domain Eukaryota; kingdom Viridiplantae; phylum Streptophyta; class Magnoliopsida; order Solanales; family Solanaceae; genus Solanum; species Solanum ossicruentum. The sequence continues at coordinate 26,046 of JAOTQR010088151.1, forward strand.
ATCTCTGAACTGTACCTACTGCCAGCTGTATTTTCTATTTTATTTTTAGGGTCTTTTACAAATAGTATAAATAGTTAATGATAAGATTTTTGAAAGGGAGATCCGAAAATTTACAAATTTTGAAGATACTTTGAATATTCTTAGAGAACTTTTCTAGGATTTAGAGTAGATTTTACTATTTCATTCTGAAGAACCATTTTGGGGTATTTGAAATCTTTTGTACTCAACTTTTATTAATACAAGCTTGTGGTTTCAACATCAAGGTGTTTTTTGTTCTCCATTGGGTTTGGGTAATCTCTTAATCATGTATTTCATATTCATTATTGGTGATTTTGCCTTAGCCATGTGTAGCTAAGCACCTACAACTTGGGGTTCTAGGAACCATGAGGAGTTGACTTGAAATAACCTAGATTTTATGCATTTCTTTGATTGGTTATTTACATGTACTCTCTAATTCCTTTCATTTTGAATGATGTTTGGTGGTGGCCAACACCAAACCCCACCTACTATCACGATCCTGACCAAGGTAGTGACGAATAGGAAAAGCGAAGTAGATCACAGGATTTGATTGATATGTTCTTATCTAATCAACTAAGCCTGACCAAGCAGATGTTGACTGGGATAATAGGTAATGGTTAGTTTGCACACCATGGTTGCCAACTAAGTGCCATGGTGAAATTCGACCTTCCCCTCCATAAGAGAGATGGAAGAACCTACGTTACCGTCCTGCATGCAATGTCTTGATTGGGGTTATGTTGTCTAGGGTAATTGAGTCAACGAATCTTGGGGAACATAATTCCCAAGTTGTCCCTCAATTTGATTATCTTCTCGCATTTATAGTGTAGTATTTCTATTTGTTCTACATCTGGAATTGCAAACCTCCCCCCCCCCCAATTCTAGAGAATGTAATGAGCTGCTTGAAGTGGATCAATATATTCAAGCCCCGTATCCCTGTGGATTTGATCCTGACCCTTGGTTAGGTTTATACTTGACTGCGACCGCTTTACTATTGGAGTGAACATCATAAGGTATGTGGGTTTCATCTAATAGGTCCTTTCACCCAGGGAGTCCAACCTTCCTATTTTATAAAAATTGCATGATTTCAAGTTGCATTACCTATGGGTATGCATTACTATGAAGTATGAGCATGAAATATGTTGAGGTTTTATCAAATATTATTGATTATACATGAATATCAATTTTAATCTTCTACTATGAATAAATCTTTGTCTATGGAGACTATACATGATTCAAGCTACGAAATCTATGAACTATTGTGAAGTTTTGATATGATTTACAAGTTACCCATGATGGGGTTTTACCATGATTTTGGCGGGCCGATTTAAATGACTTTAAGATTCATTGATTTCACTATTTCATGATCAATACTCTTACATTTTGCATTACTTGAATATGTACTCATATGTGTGCACCAAGTGTTTGATGAAATGTCAAGTCAAGAATTCTCAAGTTATTTACATGTTTTACAAGTCAAGTGACTTTTCATGATGAATATGAGCTATTAAGTATGTTATGAATTCATGAAATTATCTATGATTATGCAAGTATCAAGGTAAGCCCTATTTTTAAGATTTTACCTCTTGTGAGCCATTCATATTAAAGTAAAGGTTTATGTATGATTACGATCTATTCTCATTTTTCAAGTTAGTCTCACCATTATAGGTCAAGTATGTTTAAGAGCTACTCATGTCATGTTTCTTACAAGTTATTAAAGTTATGATTATTTCAAGTATTCTGTGGGATAGACTTAGCACCGATGGATTAGATGCCGACGTGGACTATCTTTAAGGTTTCATACTTCTTTCCTCAAACTATGGGCTAACATAGGATTATGATTATTACCTTTACTATACTAGTGGCTCCAGTTAGGGAACTTTATCGTGAAATCTATCCCGAAATGGGATAGGTTCCCGTAAGGGGGGTTACTTCTCTGAAATAGGATAGGCTCCTGTAAGGTTAAGTGTGGTTTACCTTGGCAACTAGACCACCTCTTTATCGATATGGGGTAATCATCGGGATTCTAAGTTGTAGCTCACTTGGTATTATTCTTTGTTGGTTAAGGTCTCTTTCCATATCTGTATCATGTTCTATGGAAGTTGAATGATTTATAAACATATCGTACTTCAAGCATTGATCATGCATGCCATATTGAGATTATGCTTATCTATTGACTATTATTATGCATTTTGATTATATTGGCTTATGTCTTGTTGCATTGCATCATATATACTTAGTATATTCAAACGTACTAACGTATACTTTATGCCTACATGATATCACCATGTAGGAATCGAAGCTCCTCTTGCTCATGCTCCATGTGGCTAGTGAAATTATTCGAAGATAAGCTTGGTGAGTCCTCAAGTTCGGGGACACTATCTACTTTTTCTTGTTATCTCTAAGACCACTTTATGTTGAACATTTGACATTATAAGGGTGAGCTCGAAAAGTGTCTTGGCTCCTTCTCCATTCTAAGTTTAGAGGTATTGTTGGAATATTATTATTTATTTATGCTTTTATGATATCAAAGACTTCCCTTTTTATATATCTCTTCCTATTATTTAGTTTTCTTCCGCTACCAAAGATGTGTGATTGATATGCTAAAAGGTTTGCTTGGGTCCCTTCAGGTTCCCATTCGCCGTGTTATGTCTATGCCCTAGGCTTGGGTCATGACAAAATTGGTATCAGAGCACTAGGTTGTTAATGGTCCTCAAATTTCAATACACCACGTCGATTAAAGTCTTATTCATGGTTGTGAAGTGCGCCAAAACTATGAATGGGAGGCTATAAGGTGTTTTAAGAAATATTTTGCTTTTTTATGATCTATTTCGTGTGATGGACTCAAGTCCCCCTAAGACCTATTCCTGATTCTTAACTGTTGCATTTTGGAAAATGTCTCAAGCTACTCAAAATGGTGGGCAAGGTGGTGACTATCTCTCACTTGGAGGTCAACTTCCCAATAGTGATATGTCGAATGTGGAGGTTTGTAATGCTCTATGGCTATTAGCCACGATTGTAACCGCTCAACTCAATTAACAAGTCGGTGCTCCTAAGACTTCGAGGGATAAGAGGAAGGAGAGGGAGGCTAAGAGGGCCCGAGTTGGTGGTGCCTCATCTTCTACTAGTCTACCAGTTCCTAAGTACAAGAAGCAAAGGATCCCTTTTTCCACTTGTCAAGGGTGTGGCGAGAAGCATCAAGGAAGGTGTTTGGTGGGCACCGAAGGATGTTTCAAGTGTGATGGTGTTGGCATAAGATGACTAATTTCCCAGTAGCCTCAAAAGAAGGGAGAAGAAGGGCTCAAGTTAAAAATAGGCTTCCATATGCTACGCTTGGTGGCAATTGTGCGGCAACCCGTCCTAACTGCCCAAAATGTGGGAGAAATCATAGTGGAACATGTTGGAGGAACACGGAGGGATTCTTTTGTTATGGTGAAGTTAGCAATAAGGTTATTGATTGTCCTCATGCTCAACCCAAAGGTAAAGATGACCGTCCTTAAGGATAAGGTGCTAATGTGGGCCAAAGAGGAAGGGGAGGTCATCAAGGAAGTGCTCCAAGGCAAAATAGATTATATGCACTTCAAGGGAGACAAGGAGTTGATGAGATAGCCAATGTTATTATCGGTATGTTAAAGTTTTTTGATTTTGATGTGTATGCATTGATAGACCGGGATGCCACTATTTCTTTTATTAATCCTTTTGTTGCCAAAAAGCTTCATGTTAGTCCCAAATTGTTGTGCGAATCTTATGAAGTGTCTACCCCCGTTGGTAAGTCCATTGTTGCTAAAAAAAGTCTATAGAAATTGTCCCGTGTTCATTTTTCATAAAATCTTGCCTTGTGATTTGTTGAATTAGACATGGTAGATTTTGATGTCATTCTTAGGATGGATTGGTTGCATGCATTTATGCTTCTATTGATGGTAGAACCCGTAGGGTTAAATTTTATTCCCTAATGAGCCTGTCCTTGAGTGGGAAAGTTGTGATATGGTGATAAGGGTAGATTCATTTCTTGTCTTAAAGCCCAAAAGTTAATTTTTAAGGTTTTTCTATCATCTTATGAGGGTTAGGGATGATGAAACCAAAGTCCTTCCTATTGAGTCGATTCTGATGGTTAATGCATTTCTTGATATCTTTCTCGATGAGCTTTCCAATGTCCCTCTCGAAAGGAAAATAGATTTTGGTATAGACCTCCTTTTTGATACTCAACCCATTTCTATTCCCCCTTACCGTATGGCCCCGACATAATTGAAGGAGTTGAAGGATCAATTGAGGGATTTGTTGGAAAAGGATTTTATAAGGACTATAAGTTACCTTGGGGTGCACCGATGTTGTTTTTGAAGAAAAGGGATGGTTCTCTTAGAATGTGCATTGATTACTGGCAACTTAATAGAGTCACCATAAAGAACAAGTATCCTCTACCAAGGATTGGCGACCTTTTGATCAACTTCAAGGGGCTAGTCATTTTTCTAAAGTTGATCTTCGGTCCAAGTATCACCACGTGAAAGTAACATTCCCAAGACGGCTTTCTATACTAGGTATAGGCACTTTGAGTTTGTGGTTATTTCCTTTGTCTTGACTAATGCACCAACTATATTTATGGATCTCATAAATAGGGTCTTTAAATCCTACTTTGACTTGTTTATGGTGTTTTTATTGATGATATGTTGATTTATTCCCATAGTGAGTAGGAGCTTGTGAATCACTTAAGGGGGGTGTTGCAAATCCTGAGGGAGGAGAGGTTGTATGCTAAATATAAAAGAAATGTGAGTTTAGATTGAAAAGAGGTTGCTTTTCCAGGGCATGTGGTGTCGAGTGATGGCATTAAGGTGGATCCCAAGAAGATAGAGGTGATTAAAAATTGGCCTAGGCCTTTGACTCCATTGGATATAAGGAGCTTCTTGGGTTTGGCGGGTTATTACTGGAGGTTTCTGAATGTTTTTCTTCTATTACTTCCCCTGTGGTAAAGTTGACCCAAAAAAGACGAAATTTGTGTGGACAAATGAATGTGCGAAGTGTTTACAAACTTTGAAAGATAAACTTGTCTCCGCTTCTATCTTGTCTCTACTTGAAGGGTCGGAAGGATTTGTTGTATATTGTGATGCCTCAAGAATTGGTTTGGGATGTCTTTTGATGCAAAATTGTAAGGTGATAGCATATGCCTAGGCAACTTAAAGTGCATGAGAAGAATTTTGAGGTTGTGGTATTTGCATTGAAAATTTGGTGTCACTACTTGTATAGGGTTCATATTGGTGTGTTTACCAACAACAAGAGTCTCCAATATGTGTTCACCAAAAAAGATCTTAATTTGATACCAAAAGGTGGTTAGATCTTATGATATGAGTGTTCATTATCACCCCGAAAGAGCTAATATTGTGGCCAATACTCTAAGTAGAGTGTGCATGCGTAGTCTAGATCATGTCGAGGATGGAGGCAAGGAGGTGACTATAGAGGTGCATCAATTGGCTAGATTATGGGTTAGGGTGGACGAAGTTGATAATAGTGGTATAGTGATTGTTGATGGTTCTAAATCCTCTTTGATTGAGGAGATAAAGGCAAAACAAGATCTTGACCTCTTATAGTTAGAGTTGAAGCCTTGGTGAAAGATGGTAAAGTGGAGGTTTTCTCCCAAGGGGAACATGGTACCCTTAGGTATCAAGGTAGATTGCGTGTATCTAATGTTGATAACTTGAGGGAGTTGATTGTGAAAGAGGCTCATGAATCATCCTATTTTATTCCTTCTGACTCTATGAGAGTGGATAGAGACTACGGGAAGCTACTTCGGTGAGATGGCTTTAATTGCACCGAATCGGGTAATGGAAGTTTTGGAGAAGGTAAGTTTGATAAGGGGAAATATGGAAGATGGCTCAAAGTAGGCAAAAGTCATATAACAATGTGAGAAGAAGAGATCTTGAGTTTAAGGTTGGTGATTGGGTTTACTTGAAAGTCTCATCCATCAACGGTGTGGTCTGATTTGGCAAGAAAGGGAAATTGGACTCAAGATTTGTGGTCCCTATAAAATTTTGAGGAGAGTTGGTAAGGTTGCATATGAGTTGAAGTTGCCTATGGAAATGAATATGGTTCATCCAGCCTTCCATGTGTCCATGTTGAGAAAGTGCGGGTGACCAGAGTGATTTAGTGCCTTTGGATGTTGTGGGTGTTGTAGGAGATAATTTGACTTATGAGGAGGTCTCGTGGAGATTTTGGATAGACAAGTGAAGAGGATGATAAACAAAGATGTAGCTTCTGTCAAGGTCCTTTGAAGGAATCAACAAGTTGAGAGTGCGATATCCATATCTCTTCTACTCTACTCAAGTCGAAGGTATTTATTTAAGTCCCCTATATGATTTCAAGTCCTAAGTTTCATGCCTCATGTTATTTTTCATGCATTTATGTTCATGGTAGTAAGTTTATGGTGATTTTTGACATTCATGTTGAGATTTTTGAGAATGATGTTTAAGCGCATTTGTTGCATTTGTGTCAGGTTGAAATCTTCACGATTTCTTCTCTTATGCATTTTCTTTGACATTCGGGGACGAATGTTCCCAAGGGGGAGATATTGAAACGCCCCAAAAATGTGTTTTCGAATACCCATAATCATAATTTCCATATACCTCAAAATTCGTGTGATATCAAAAATCTGACTTCATAATCTTGATCAGGGGGCAAAGTTAAGTGGGAAATGGGTATAATCTAAATTTTAGAAGACCCGTAGTGAAAGATGATTTTTGCAAAATTATCAAAAATGGAGAGGGTACGAGATGGCTCCGCGATGCAAACTTGTCGCGGAGCAATGTTAGCACTTCCTTAATTTTTGTTTCGCCTAAGAGCATTGGGGTCATGGCCCCAAGCCCACTTATGCATGAAAACACCTATACTTAGCCATTTTTCAACTCCATATCACTCAAAAACCCTCTCTAAAACCTCTAAATCATTTTATCAAAATTCCCATCCAAATTTAATGTCTCAAGCTTAATTTCGGATCTCAAGAACTCCATTCAAGCTTCAACTCTCCTTCAAGTCTACATCAAGAAAACCCAAATTTAAGCTATGTGGGTTTCATCCATGGGGCCTTTTCAACAATGGAGTTCATCATTCCTATTTTAAGAAAATTGCATGATTTCAAGTTGTATTACCTATAGGTATCCATTATTATGAAATATATCCATGAAATTTGTTGAGGCTTTGTCAATTTTAAGCTTATACTATGAATAAATCTTATACATGATTCAAGCTATGAAATTTATTAACTATTATGAAGTTTTGATATGATTTACAAGTTACCGATAATGGGGTTTTACCATGATGTTGATGGGCTAATTTACATGACTTTCAGATGCATTGATTTCACTAGTTCATGACCTGTACTCTTGCATTTTGGATAATTTGAACATGTAATCATATGTGCCCACCAGGTGTTCGATGAAATGTCAAGTCAAGAATTCTCAAGTTATTTGCATGTTTTTACAAGTCAAGTAACTTCATGATGAATATGGGCTATCAAGTATGTTATCAATTCATGAAATTATCTATGATTATGCAAGTATCAAGTTAAACCCTATTTTCAAGATTTTACCTCTTGTGAGTCATTCATATTAAAGCAAGGGTTTATGTATGATTATGATCTATTTTCATGTTTCAAGTTAGGCTCACCATTAGAGGTCAAGTATGTTTAAGAGATACTTATGTCATTCTTCTTACAAGTTATTAAAGTTATGATTATTTCAAGTATTTTCGTGGGATTAGAATTAGCACTGATGGATTGGATGTCGGCGTGGACTATCTTCAAGAGTCCATACTCCTTTCCTCAATCTATGTTCCAACATAGGATTATGATTATTACCTTGCTATACTAGTGGATCCATTTAGTGCACTTTATCATGAAATCCACCCCGAAATGGGATAGGTTCCGCTAAGGGGGGTTACTTCTCCGAAGTAGGACATGCTCCTGTAAGGTGAAGTATGGTTTACCTTGGAAAGTAGACCACCTCTTTATCAATAAGGGGTAATCGTTGGGATTCCAAGTTTAGCTCACTTGGTCTTATTCTTTGTCGGTTAAGGTCTCTTTCTACATAAGTATCATGTTCTATGCAACTTGAATGATTTATAAACATGTCTTACTTCAAGCATTGATCATGCATGCCATATTGAGATTATGCTTGTCTATTGCCTATTACTATGCATTTTGACTATATTGGCTTATATCTTGCTTCATTGCATCCTACATACTTAGTATATTCAAATGTTCTAACACATACTTTATGCCTACATGATATCACCATGTAGGGATCGGAGCTCCTCTTGTTCATCCTCCATGTGGCTAGTGAGATTATTC
>JAOTQR010088172.1:0-34387 GCA_025774065.1 Solanum ossicruentum
ATATATATCTTCCTTTCATCATCATAAAGTCATTCAAGTCATAGGTCATGCAATGGGTCATCAATAACTCAAGAATCCAAAACTGGACATTGAATCAAACACTTGACGGGTGTATAATTCTAGAGGAAAATCATGCAATTCAAGAGTGAAATCATGTGAGCAAATTCAACGTAAATCTACCCATCAACACTTAGTAATACCCTTATACAAGATACATCAAAACCTCTAATCAAATCACATAATAGGTTGTAGATTCATAGCTCAAAACATGCTTAAGCAGTCACAGTCTTCTGAAACCCCAATGTAGTTTATAACACTATTTATAATAAGGAAGAACCATAGGTAAATCAACTTAGGAACATGCAATTTATGTAAAAAGGAAGGTTGGGCACCATAGGTAAAAGAACACAATGTTTGAAACCCACATAACTCAACTTTTGAGAATTCCTTGATGAAGATTTGATTGAGAACTTGAAGCTCGAGTAAATTCCTTAAGATTCGGAATGAGTTTGGAACCTTTGATTTTGAGTGAAATATTTGTCTAAGTGTTTGAAAAGGTTATAGGGAATGTCTTGTATGATATGGTATTGAAATATGAGTAAGTTTAGGTGTTTTTATGCATGGGAAGACTCATGCCCAAGAACTAAAGACCTTGGATCGAACAACAAACTGGCAAAAAAATGTATAGGTTTGTACCCTGGTGTCGCGCCAGGGGCGCCTAAACCTCTCTAGAAATTGCACTTTTTGAATTTCAAATTTTGATATACTTACTCAAAAATCAAGGTTAGACCCATTTCCCACTAAATTGTTCCACCTGATCACTAATACGAAGTCGGATTTTCAATATCATGCACAACGTTTGAGATATATGAAAATTAAGATTATGGGCACTTTTGAGGCATATTTTCAGGTACTTTTTGGGGTCATTTCAATACCTCCCCCTTGGGAACATTTGTCCCCGAATGTTAAAGAAACGCATATAATAGAAGTAAACAAGATAATTTCAGCCCACACAAGATACACTTAAACTTCATTTTAAAATTCTCAACATAAGTGTAGAAATCACTATGAACTTATCAATTTAAACATGAATGTATGCAAATGACATAAGAGCTGAAACTTAAGACTTGAAATCACATAGAGGACTTAGATTAGTACCTTAGCCTAGAGTAAAATGGAAGAGAAATGGATATCGCCCTTGCATATCTGCCTCGGCTTCTCATGTGGAAATCTTAACTTGTTGATTCCTCCAAAGGACCTTAACGGAAGCTACATCATTGTTCTTCAACCTCTTCACTTTTCTATCAAGGAATTCTACCAGAATCTTTTCATAAGTCATGTTGCCTTTAACAACACCTATAACATCCAATGGTACAATAGCATTTGGGTCACCCACACACTTCCTCAACAAAGACACATTGAAGGCCAAATGAACTAAGTCCATCTCATTAGGCAACTCCAACTCATAATCCACCTTACCAATCTTTTTCAACACCCTACAGGGACCCATAAATCTTGGGCATAATTTACCCTTCTTACCAAAACGAACCAGACCCTTCATGGGTGAAACCTTCATATAGACCTAATCACCAACTTAAATTCGAAATCCCTTCTCCTCACATCGGCATAGGACTTTTGACGACTTTGGGTTGTCTTCAACCTCTCTCTAATCAACCTTACCTTCTTCACAGCCACCATAACCAGATTCGGCCCCAACAAAGCCATTTTCCCTACCTCAAACCATCCAACCGGGGACCTGCAACAGTTACCATAGATGGCCTCAAAAGGAGCCATACCAATGCTTGAATAATATCTATTATTGTAAGTAAATTCAATCAATGGAAGATGATCATCCCAACTACCCTTAAACTCCAATACACAAGCTCTAAGAATATCCTCAAGAGTGTGGATAGTTCTTTCAGCTTGGCCATCCATTTGAGGGTGAAAGGTCATACTAAGCTTTACCTTGGTACCAAGACCACTTTGGAAGGACTTCAAATAGAGAGAAGTGAATTGAGCACCACAATATGATATGATAGACAAAGGTACCCCATGCAATCTAAACCAACTCATGAATGTACAATCTAGAGTATTCTTTGGCCTTATAAGTAGTCTTAACTGATAGGAAATAGGCCGACTTTGTGATTTAATCAACCATAACCCAAATAGAATCAAAACCCTTTCTAATCTTAGGCAACCCAACCACAAAATCCATGTTAATTTCCACACTTCCAAGTGGGAATATCTGTATCTTGGGTTAAGGCACCCCACCTTTGGTGTTCAGCTTTGACTTGTTGGCAACTATGATAACCAGATACAAATTTTGTAATGTCTTGCTTTATACCTCCCTTCCAAAATACATTCGTCAAATCTCTATATATCTTGGTAGAACAGAGGTTAACAAAATAGGAAGAATTATGAGCCTTATCAAGAATCAACCTCCTTAAGTCATCAACATTAAGCACAAAGAACCTACCGTGGTACATAAGGGCACCATCTCCCCCTTGGGAGAAAACCTCCACCTTACCATCTCTCACCGATGTTTTCAACTCTAACAAGGCGGGGTCAAGATCTAGCTTCGCCTTTACCTCCTCAACCATGAAGATTTAGACCCATCAACCACCGCTACACCACCATTGTCAACCTCTTCCAACCTAAACCATATTCTAACCAACCGATGAACCTCCATAGCCACCTCTTTGCCACCACCATGAACATGAGTTAAGCTACCAATAGACACCCTATTCAAAGTATTGGACACAACATTAGCCTTACCAGGATGATAATGCACACTCTTATCATAATCCTTAAGGAGTTCTAACCGCCTTCTTTGTCTCAAGTTGAGATCTTTTTGAGTGAACATATATTGGAGACTCTTATGATTGGTAAACACTTCAACATGAACTCCATACAAATAATGATGCAAAATTTTCTAAGCAAATACCAAGGCGGCCAGTTAAAGATCACATGTAGGATAATTCTTTTAATGCACCTTGACTAGTCTAGAAGAATAGGCTATCACCTTACCATGTTTCATCTAAACACAACCCAAACCAATTCGTGAGGCATCATAATACACAACAAACCTTTCCAACCCTTATATTAGAGACAAGATAGGAGTAGAGATGAGCTTATCCTTCAAAGTTTGGAAACTCTTTTCACACTCATCGGTCCATACAAATTTGGCCTTCTTTGGGTCAACTTAGTCATGGGATAAGCAATAGAAGAGAAAGCATTCACAAATCTCTAGTATTAACCCACTAAGCCCTAGAAGCTTCTAATATCTGATAGAGTCAAAGGTCTAGGCAATTCCTAATCACCTCAATTTTCTTAGGATCCACTTTAATACCATTCCCCGACACCACATGACCTAAAAAGGCAACCTCTTGCAACCAAAACTCATACTTCTTATACTTAGCATACAACTTATCATCCCTCAATTTTTGTAGAACCACATTCAAATGACTCACATGTTCCTCTCCACTATTGGAATAGATCAAAATATCATCAATGTAGATCACCACAAACAAATTAGGGTAGGGTTTGAAGACCCTATTCATAAGATCTATGAAGATAGCTGGTGCATTGGTCAACCCAAAGGACATAACCACAAACTCATAATGCCTATATCTAGTCCAAAAGGTCTTCTTGGGAATGTCACACTACCTCACTTTCACTTAGTGATACCGGGACCGAAGATCAATCTTCGAGATGTGACTAACCCTTTGAAGTTGGTTGAATAGATCATCAATCCTTGGGAGAGGGTACTTATTCTTTATGGTGACCCTTTTAAGTTATTCGTAGTCAATGCACATTCTAAAAGATCCATCTTTCTTCTTCAAAAATAACACTAGTGCACCCTAAGATGATTGTTGAGGCCTAATAAAACCCTTCTCCAATAAATCAGTCAATTGCTCCTTCAACTCGTTTAACTCCACCGGGGCCATATGGTAAAGGAGAATAGAAATGAGTTGATTATCAGGAAGGAGGTTTATACCAAAGTCTCTTTCCCTTTTGGGAGGAACACTGCGAAGGTCTTTTGGAAAGACATCAAGAAAATTATTAATCACCAGAACCGACTCTATAGGAAGGACTTTGGACTCAACATCCCAAACCCTCACAAGATGATCGAAACACCCTGTGGACATCAGCCTTTGGGCTTTAATGCAAGAGACAAGCCTACACTTAACCACCATATTATGACTCTCCCACTCAAGAACGAGTTCATTTGGGAATTGGAATTTGACCTTACTCGTTCTACAATCAATAGAAGAATAGTATATATGCAACTAATCCATCCCAAGAATAATATCAAAATCCACCATATCCAACTCCACAAGATCACAAGGAAAACTTTTATGCAAAATGCAAATGGGACAATTTCTATAGACCTTTCTAGCAAAAATAGACTAACTAATGGTAGTAGAGACCTCGTAAGACTGGCACAACAACTCGGGCTCAACATGAAACTTTTGGCAATAAAGGGGTACCAAAAGAAATAGTGGCACCTAGTTCTATCCATGCATACACATCAAAATCAAAGACTTTTAACATACCAGTGATGACATCGGGCACCTCATCAACTCCTTGTCTCGCTTGGAATGCATAGAACAATTGTCCCTTGGGCACCACTTTGTTGGCCTCCTCTCTCCAAAGGGACCGCAGTTACACCTTGTCCTTATGGACGAACATCTTTACCCTTGTTTTGGTTATGAGAACAATCAACCTTCTTGTTACCTACTTCTCCATAACTATAGCCAAAATCAGTGTCCCTCAATCATGGGCCACCATGGCCTCTACCACATATTTGGTTCATAGAATTAGGCATCACACCACCATCACCTTGCACCCTTGGGTTGTCATTGGCAAACCTTCTATTAGGAGCATAAGAAGACCCTTGGCCTTGATGAAATCAGTCACCCTTGGAAGGCCCTCTTGGTCTCATCCCTTCTCCTCTTTCTCAACTTTTCCCGCTCTAATTTTTTATCATATATCATTAGGAAGGACAAATCCATGTCACTAATCAACATAGCGGCATGACGCTCCTCAATAACCAAATTGGATACCCTATCACAAATTTTTTTCATTCTAGACCTTGGGTCGACAACCAATTGTGGAGCATATTTTGAGAGTTGATTAAACTTGAGGGCATACTCCGTCACACTAATATATCCTTGCTTCAAATTCATGAACTCCATCATTTTGGCCTCCCTAAGATCAAGAGGGAAGAAACGATCGAGAAATGCCAGCTTAAACTCTTCCCAAAGGATGACATTGTTGTTCTCCTTCTTTGCTTTCCATTGAACATAACATATTTGAGCCAGTCCCTTGAGTTGGTAAGACACCAACTTTTGCCTTCTCCTCCTACCTAACACCCTTGATAGATAACACCTTGTATACCTAATCAATAAATTCTTGAGGGTCGTCATCCCCTTTAGACCTATAGAACTCCGGCGGGTTCATTCTAGTACAGTCTCTCACCCTTGAAGTTGGTATAGGAGCAAGAGGGGTTTGGGCCCCTTGATTGAATTTATTATTCATGGAATGGGAGAGCATGGTGATAGCATCCAATAATTCCTCATGAGCCACTACCCCATTGTGATGAGCTTGAGGAGCGGCAGGAGCCGGTTGTTCCTCCGGTGCGTGGGCACGTTTTCCTCTTATTTTAGACATGATCTAAAAATGTGAAAAAACATTCATTATAGGTGAAACCATACCTTACTTCTACAATACGACATATATCATGAAGAAGGGAAACATTTCCTAAAATATCTCACAACATCTTGCTAATTGTCATATTGCATAACACAGCCATGAATAAGACTCTAATCGGTGCAGTGTGTTGGATATCGAGGACCATTAACAACCTAGCACTCTGATACCAAGATTGTCACGACCCTAGCCTAGGGCCTTGACATGACACGACGAATGAAGAACCCGAAGGGACCCTAAATAAGCCTCTTAACACCATTACACATCCTTGGTCGGGGAAGCAGTTAAATAAAAATAAGATAATAGAAATAAGGTCAAATGGACTAAGGGAGTCTTTCATAGCTTAAAACGTACAAGAGTTAAAAGAGCCAAAGCTCATAGAATTAATACATAACTTGTCCAACGACACCTCCAAACTTAGAATTTAGCGGTGGACAAGATAACTTTCTAGGCTCACCCTTATAGTCAAAAGCATACCATAAGATAAAGTGTCTTTGCATACATAAGAACAAAAGATATCATCCTCGGAGTTGAGGAATCACCAAACATGCTTGAAGTGATAGTATGAACCAAATGGAGGAAGATGATCAAGTGGAGCTCCGATTCCTACATCGTAACATCATGTAGGCATAGAGTATGCTTTAGTATATTTGAGTGTACTAAGCATGTAAGAGGAAATACAACAAGATATAGGCAACATAATCGAAAAAGCATAATAAGGCAATGGATAAGCATATAGCAATATGGCATGCATGAATGATTCTTGAAATAAACATGCTTATATAGAATATATTGCATATGTAGTAAGAGACCATCATTTTGGAGTCCATGGTCTACCACCCCCTTGGAAAGGTGATTGAAGAATCAACCCCTCAATTGGTTGATGATTGTCACATCCTACCATCTATGGTGATTGAGGTATCAACCTGTCAATTCGATTGATGGTTGTCTCACCCTACCATCCACGGTGTTTGAGGTATCAATCCCTCAATTGGTTGATGGTTGACTCACCCTACTATCCATGTTATTGAGGTATCAACCCCTCAATTGCCGATGGTTTTCACACCCTACCATCCATGGTGATTGAGGTATAGCACCCCCTCAACAAGGTGTAGTTAACTTGCAACACTATAGATACTTTTCATGAAATCGACATATATATAGATCTTCCTTTCATCATCATAAAGTCATTCAAGTCATAGGTCATGCAATGGGTCATCAATAGCTCAAGAATTCAAAACAAGATATTTTATCATGCAATCCAAGAGTTAAATCATATGAGAAAATTCAATATAAAACCACCCACCAACACTTGCTAATACACTTTTACAACATATATCTAAACCCCTCATCAAATCACATAGCAGATCATAGATTCATAGCTAAAAACATGCTTAAACAGTTACAATCTTATGAAGCCCCAACGTAGTTTATAACCCAATTTATAATAAAACCCATAAGTAAATCAACTTAGGACTATGCAATTTATGTAAAAAGGGATGTTGGGCACCATGGATGAAAGGACCTAATTGTTGAAACCCACCTACTTCAACTTTGGAGAATTTCTTGATGAAGATTTGATTGACAACTTGAAGCTTGAGTGAATTCCTTAAGATATGGAATGAGTTTGGGACCCTTGATTTTGAGTGAAATATTTGTCTAAGTGTTTGAGAAGTTTTTGGGGAATGTCTTGTATGATATAGTTTTGAAATGTGACTAAGTATATGTGTATCTACATGTGGGAAGACTTAGGCCCAAGACCCAAAGACCTTGGACCAAACAACAAAAACTGGCAAGAAAATGTATAGGTTCACATCCTGGTTGTATAGTTCCAGGGGCATGAAAACATTTCTAGAAATTATATTTTTAGAATTTCAAATTTTAATACGGTTGCTCTAAAATCAGGGTTAGACCCATTTACAACTCAATTTTGTCCCCTGATCATGAATATGAAGTCAAATTTTTTATATCACACATGGATTTTGAGATATATGGAAATTATGGTTATGGGCACTTCTGAGGCACATTTTCAGGTACTTTTTGTGGTTATTTCAATCCGTACCTAGCAAAGCTATTTTCCCACTTCAAACCACCCATTCGGGGAACTACAATGACTACCACAAAGAGCTTCAAAGGGAGTCACATAAATGCTTCAATGATAACTGTTATTGTAAGCAAATTCAATAAGTGGAAGATGTTCATCCCTACTACCCTTAAACTCCAAAACACAAGATCTAAGTCTATCCTTAACAATTTGGATAGTCCTCACGACTTGACCATCCATTTGAGGGTTAGAGTTCGTGCAAAGCATAACCTTTGTACCAAGACCCTTTGGAAGGACCTCCAAAAGTGAGAAGTCAATTGAGCACCACGATCTGAAATGATAGACAAGAGCACCCCATGCAATTTAACCAACTCATATATATACAACTTGGAATAATCCTCGGCACCATAAGTAGTCTTTACTGGTAGAAAGTGAGCCGACTTTGTCATTCTATATATAACAAGCCAAATAAAATCAAAACTTTTCCTAGTCTTAGGCAAAATCCATGTTGATCTCTTCCCCACGTCCAAGTAGGAATTTCTGTATCTTGGGCTAGGCCACCTGACCTTTGTTGTTCGGCTTTCACTTGTTGGCAATTATGACATCCGGAGATAAAGTTGGCAATGTCTCTCTTTATACACCCCACTAATACACGTCTCTCAAATATCTATACATCTTTGTAGAATTGGAGTGAATAGAATAGGATGAATTATGGGCCTCCTCTAAAATCAACTTCCTCAAATCATCAACATTAGGCACATACAATCTCCCTTGGTACCTAAGGGCACCATCACACCCTTGAGAGAAAACCTCCATTTTACCATCATTCACCAAGGTCTTTAGCTCTAGCAAGATGGGGTCAATATCTTGTTTTGCCTTTACCTACTCTATCAAGAAAGATTCAGAACCATTAATAACCACAACGCCACCATTATCAACTTCATCCAACCTAAACCATAATCTAGCCAATCGGTGAACCTCTTTAACCACCTTTTTGCCACCTTCATCAACATGAGCTAGACTACCCATAGACACCCTACTTTGAGCATCGTCCATGACATTAGCTTTGTTGGGGTGATAATGCGGACTCATATCATAGTCTTTAAGGAGCTCAAACCACCTTCTTTATCTCAATTTATGATGGTTTAGGTGAACACAAATTGGAGATTCTTGTGGTTGGTAAACACATCAGCATGAACCCCATACAAGCAATGATGCTAAATTTTTAAACAAAATACCATTGCCTCCAATTCAAGATCATGGGTGGGATAATTCTTATCATGCACCTTATGTTGTCTAGAGGCGTATGCTATCGCCTTACCATTTTGCATCAAAACACACCCCAAACCAATTCTTGAGGCATCACATTAAACAACAAACCCTTCCAGCATAGAGAAGATAGGAGTGGAGACATGTTTATCTTTCAAGGTTTGGAAACTCTTTTCAGATTCATCAGTCCACTCAACTTTTTCCTTCTTTTGTTTCAATTTAGTCAGAGGAGAAGATTTAGAAGAGAAGCCATTCACAAACACCCGGTAGTAACTCATCAAACCTAGGAGACTTCTAATGTCGGATGGAGTCAAAGCTCTAGGCCGATTTCCTATCACCTCCAGCTTCTTAAGATCCACCTTAATACCATCACCCAACACCACATACCCTACAAAAGCAACCTCTTTCAACCAAAACATATATTTTTAATATTTAGCATATGACCTCTCCTCCCTCAAGATTTGTAACATCACTCTCAAATGATTCACATGCTCCTCCTCACCATGGGAATAAATCAAGATACCCTAAATAAAAACTACTAAAAACAAGTCAAGGTAGGGTTTAAAGACCTTATTCATGAGGTCCATAAATATAATTGATGCATTAGTCAACCCAAAGGACATAACAACAATCTCAAAGTGCTTATACCTAGTCTAGAAAGTCGTCTTGGGAATGTCATACTCCCTCACTTTCACTTGATCTACCCAGACCGAAGATCAATCTTAGTGGAATGACTAGTCCCTTACAGTTGATCAAACGGCTAATCAATCCTTGGTAGAGGGAACTTGTTCTTTATGGTGACTCTATTAAGTTGTTGGTAATCAATACACATTCTAAGAAAACCATCTTTCTTCTTCACAAATAACACTAGTGCACCACAAGATGACTTACTTGGCCTTATGAACCCTTCTCTAACAATTCACCCAATTGCTCCTTCAACTCCTTCAGCTCTGTCGGGGCCATAAAGTAAGGAGGAATAGAAATAGGTTGAGTATCGAGATGGAAGTCTATACAAAGTCTATTTCCCTTTCGAGATGAGAACTGAGAAGCTCATTGAGAAAGATATCAAGAAACTCATTAACCACTAAAACCGACTCAATATAAAGGACTTTGGACTCAACATCCCTAACCCTCACAAGATGATAGAAACAACCCTTGGAAATCATCTTTTGGGCTTTATGGCAAGAAATGAATCTACCTTTGACCACTACATCATGACTTTCCTACTCAAGGATGGGTTCATTAGGGAATTGGAATTAACCCTACAAGTTTCACAACCAATTGAAGCATAGTATGCATGCAATCAATCCATTCCAAGAATGACGTCAAAATTCGTCATCTCTAATTCAACAAAATCACAAGGTAAGATGTTATGCAAAGTGTGTATGGGACAATTTCATAGACTCTTTTAGAAATAATAGACTCACAAATGAGTGTAGAGACTTCATAAGTTCACACAACAATTCGGGACTAATATGAAACTTTTTTTGCAACAAAAGAAGTAATAAAAGAAAGAGTGTCACCCGGGTATATTAGTATATACACATCAAAATCAAACCCTTTAGCATACCAGTGATGACATCGAGCACCTCATCCACTCTTTGTCTTCCTTGAAGAGTACAAAATGTATTTTGCCTTGAAGCAGCCTCTTGATGGCCTCCTCTACCCTTTGGACCTGCATTTGCACCTTGGCCTTAGCGCCGACAATCTTTAACTTTGTTTTGAACACGAGGACAGTCAATCACCTTATGACCCACTTCACCACAAAAATAGCAAGCATTAGAGTGCTTCAGACATGGGCCATTATGGTTCTTACAACACCTTTGGCACATAGGGTTAGGCACTACACCATTACCACCTTGGAATCTTGGGTTGTCATTAGCAAAACTCCTATTAGGAGCATTGGAAGACCCTTGACCTTGGAACTTATGGCCTTGAGAAAACTGGTCACCCATGGAACCTTGTAACCCACCTTCAAATCGAGCCCTGTTCGATTCACCACTTCTTCTTTTTCTAAGATTTTCTCCCCTCTAGTTTCTAGGTATATGTCATGAGGCGGGACAAATCCATATCACTTACTAGCATTGCAGTGCGACACTCCTCACTAACCATGTAGGGCACACTGAACACAAATTTGTTCATCCTTGACCTCGGCTCGGCCACCAATTGTGGAGCATACTTGGAGAGTTGGTTAAACTTTAGGGCGTACTCCCTCACACTCATAGATCCTTGCTTAAGGTTCATAAATTCCATCAATTTAGCCTCCCTCAGCTCGATAAGAAAGAACCAATTGACAAATACCACTTTGAACTCCTCCCACAGAATAGTATTATCATTCCCCTTCTTCATCTTCCATTGAGTGAACCAAATTAGACCCACTAGCTTTTTCCTATGAATTAACCCCATAATGTACAACACCGTATGCACCTTATCAATGAATTCTTGGGGATCCTTATCCACCTTGGATCTATGGAACTTCGGTAGGTTCATTCTAGTAAAATATCTCATCCTTGAGGCCGAAGTAGGAGCATGAGAGAATTGAGCCCCTTGGTGCAATTGATTAGTGATGGCAAAGGACAACATAGTAGTAGCATCTTAGAACTCATCATGGGCCACTCCCCCATCTTGAGGAACTTGAGGAGTGGGAGGGGCTGGTTGCTCCTCTGTTGAGCAGGCTCTCCTTATCTTCCTCTTGGAATAGACATGATCTAGAATAGCAATGAACATTCATTAGAGGAGAAAATCATACCTTACTGCTAAAGCATGACATGGATCATGAAGAAGGGAAACATTTCATAAAATGCCTCATAGCCTCTTATTCATAGTTGTGGCGCACTTCACAACCGTAAATAAGACATTAATCGACGTAGTGTATATTGGATTTTGAGGACCATTAATAACCTAGTGCTCTAATATAATGTTTTGTCATAACCCAAGCGTAGGGCCTAGACGTGACATGGCGAATGGGGGATCCGAAGGAACCCTAAACAAGCCTCTTAGCATATCAATCACACATCCTTTGTCGCGGAAGCAAAATAACAAAAATAAGAGATTTAAAAAGGGAAATGGTACAAAGGGAAGTCTTTGATAAAATAAAACATTCAACAATCAAACTCATAGAATAAGTACATCAAATGTTCCAACAACACCTATAAATATAGATTGGAGTGGAGGACAAGACATTTCTGGGCTCACCCTCATATTATCAAGTGCTCAATATAAAGAAATAACAAAAGGCAAGAGTAACATAGATAGGGTCCTTGGAGTTGAGGACTCACCAAAGATAATCTCCAAAGTATCGAACTAATGACATGGAGGATGATCGAGAGGTGTTCTGGTTCCTACATGGTAACATCATGTAGGCATAGAGTATACATTGGAATGTACTAAGTATGTAGGATACAATGCATCAAGACACAAGGAAACATATTCAAAATGCATAATCAAAAAGAATTGGTAAGTATAATATCAACATGGCATGCATAATCAATTCTTGAGGCAAAACATGCTTGTAAATCATATAAGTTGCAAATATGAGACCATAATGAACATAGACCAAGCAAAATATTTCTTGGAATACAAGGAATATCATCCACTTGGAAGGTTATTGAGGTACCTACCCCTCAATATGGTAGTATAGGCATATCACCCCCAACAAGGAGGTCAAGGTATCTATCCCTCAATGTGGTAGTATGGATATGTCACCCCCCAACAAGTTGGTCAAGGTACCTATCCCTCAACTTCGTAGTATGGGCATGTCACCTCCCAACAAGGTGATTGAGGCATCTAGCCCTCAAAATGGTAGTATGGGCATTTCACGCCCCAACAAGGTGATTGAGGCATATCATCCCCTCAACAAGGTGATTGGGCATGTCACCCCTAACAAGGTGTGGTCAACTTGCAACACTATAGATACGTTTCATGAATTCAATACATATATGCAAAATTATAATCATCGTAAAGTCACTTGACTTGTAAACCATGTAATAGACCTTCAATAACTTAAGAATCCTTGACAAGACATTTTATCAAACACTTGGTGAGCATATAATGCTAGTTCAAAATCATGCAAATCAAGAGTGAAATAATATGAGAAAACTCAATGTGAATCAACCCACAAACACATGGCAAAACCCTCATGTAAGGTACCTTGAAATCCCTTTTCAAATCACATACTAGATCATAGTTTCATGGCTCAAACCATGCGTAGGCACAACAGATAAACCATCTCATAATATAATCTTGAAATAGATAGACATGTGTTTTCAGTCCACATTTCATAAAAACCCCAACATAATTTCTGATCATAATCCATAATAAGTATTATCCATAAGTAATACAACTTCAAAACATGTACTTTTCATAAAAAGGAAGGTTGGGTACCATGGGTGAAAGGACCCAATGGTTGAATTTTCTTGAATTGAGCTTGAAGAGAACTTGGAGTTTGAAGAAAATCCTTAAGTTCCACAATTAGGCATGGAATCCTTGAAATCTGAATGAGATATTTGGTTAAGTCTTGAGAGGGTTTTGAGTGATAAATAGTTGAAAAATATTTTACGTATAGGTATTTTTATGCATGAGGGAGCATGGGGCTATGACCTCAATGCCCTTGGGCTGAAATAGAACATTAAGAAGAAATCAACGCTGGTCCACATCTAGTCCACAACGCGGACCCAATTCTAAGGGAAAGTTTTTACTGCTTCGATTGTGGACCCAATGATAAGGGAAAGTTTTTACTGCTTCCCAACCAGTCTGCATTGCGGCCTGGTGGCAGATGCATACTAGATAAGAAAATTCTTGAAAATTATTTTTCATCATGGGTCCTCTAAAATCGGGGTTATACCTATTTCCCACTCAATTTTTCTTCCTGATAAACAATATGAAGTCGGATTTTCAATATCATGCATATCTTTTGAGATATTCGAAAATTACAATTATGGGCATTTTTGAAGCATATTTTTTGGGCATTTCAAGGCTTGGAGCATCAACAACATAGCAATAGACATATTGTTCAAGACACTTATTTAGGGCCTCAGATTGTTCATCGATTTGGGGATGATATGTAGTATGCATAACTAATGTCGAACCTTACAAATGATTGATTTCCTTCGAAAAAGAATGGAGGAATCTGGGATCACAATCAGTGATAATAGTGTGAGCATCGTGAAGCCGAATTACTCCCACTATGAATGCTTCTGCTACCGGTTAAGTAGAGAAAGTGGAAGTTAAGGGAATAAAGTGACTATATTTGGTCAAACAATTCACTGTAGTAAGGATAGTAGTCTTCCCCTTGGAACTAAGAAGGCAAGTGATAAAATCCATTACAATATCTTCAAAGTCTTGATCTGGTATAGGGAAAGGTTGTAGTAGACATGATGGATGCAAGTATGTGTCTTTCATCAGTTGACATATTTGACATGTTATAACAAATGATTTCACATCCTTGTGCATTTGGTGCCAATAAAAATTTGAGGCCAAGCTATGATATGTTCATGCCACACCAGCCTGCCCTCCGATATTAATGGCATGAAACTCAAATAGCAACTTATGTTCAAGTTTTGCATCTGATGGAATCACCAACCAACCTTTGAAAAATAACAACCCATCCTTGAATTGAAAATCCCTGTGAGCCTCGACATCTGTTTGTAGAGCTTGCTGAGTAATTAATAACTCTGGACGAGATTTATTCAAGGACTTCAAATCTTATTCAAGATTAAAGGTCCAGGTAGAAATGGACAATAAAGAGGCATCTCAATTGCGAGAAAGTGCATTAGCACCTGAATTTTATTTCACAAGATTGTATATGATATGAAAATCATAACCAACTAGTTCAGTTAGCGATTTTGGTTGCTCCGGAGTTTGGATGGTCTGATTAGTGAGGTTCTACAAGGATTGCTAGTCTGTAAGTATAGCAAATCTCCTTCCAAGAAGGTATTGCCTCCATTTTCTCACAGCTTGTGTAATAGCATACATTTCACGATGATATGTTAAAGCCTGTTGCATCCAAGCACTCAATTTTTGACTAAAATAAGCGATGAGGTACCCTTTTCGAGATAGGATGGCACCAATTCGTTTCCTCAAAGTGTCAATCTTTACTAGAAATTCCGAATTAAAATTTGGATTCATAATCAGAGATATCCACAGGTAATACAACTTGAAAACATGCAATTTTCATAAAAAAGAAATTTGGGCTCCATGGGTGAAAGCACCCAATGGATGAAACCCACATATCTCAAACATGGGTTTCCTTGAGAAGAGCTTGAAGAGAACTTGGAGATTGAAGAGAATCTTGAGTTCTAAAGTCAAGCTGGAGACCCTTGAAATTTGAATGTGATATTTGGTTAAGTCTTGGAGTAGTTTTTGTGAGAGTTTTGAGTGATATAGAGTTGAAAATGGCTAAGTAAAGGTGTTTTTACGCATATGTGGGCATAGGGCTATGACCATAATGCTCTTGACTGAGATGAACTAAAGAAAAAGTTGAACTAGTCTGTACCTCGTCCGCGATGCAGACACATCTTGGAGTCCGCCTCGTGGCCTTGTCGCGGATGCACACTGGAATCTTAAAATTAGTGAAATTTCTTTATCGCGCTATTGGTCCTCTAAAATCCAAATTATACCCATCGAGAATATGAATTTAGATTTTTGATATCATGCGCAAATTTTAAGATATATGAAAATTACGATTATGAGCACTTCCAAAGCACATTTTTGAGGCATTTCAATATCTCCCCCTTGGGAGCATTCGTCCACAAATGTCAAAGAAACGTGCATAAGTGAAGTAATCATGAAGATTTCAGCTCGACATCAATGCAACAAACACATTTAAACATTATTTTCAAAAAGCCTCAACATGAATATCAAAAATCACCATAAACTTATTGCCATTAACATAAATGCATGCAAAATGACATAAGCGCGGAATCTTAAGACTTGAAATCATATAGGGGACTTAAATTAGCACCTTTGGCATAAGTATAGTGGAATAGATATTGATATCTCTTTATCATGTCCACCTCGGCTTCCCATGTGGCACTTTCCACTTGTTTATTCCTCCAAAGGACCTTGAGGGAAGCTACATGTTTGTTTCTCAAACTCTTACTTCCACTGGGACCTCCTCATAGGTCAAATTATCTTCTACAGCACCCAAAACATCCAAGGGTACTATAACACTTGACACACTTTCTCAACATGGACACATGGATGACTTCAAGTAAACCCAATCACCAACCTTAAACTCAAGATCCCTTTTCCTCACATCGCAGTAGGACTTTTGTCTACTTTGAGCTATTTTCAATCTTTTCCTTATCGACCTCACCTTCTCCATGGCCTCCATGACAAAATTTTGACCTAGCAAGGCCATCTCCCCAACTTCAAACAACCCAACCGGTGATCTATAATGCCTACTATAAAGATCTTCAAAGAGAGCCATACAAATGCTTAAGTGGTAGCTATTGTTGTAACCAAACTAAATGAGTGGAAGATGTTCATCCCAACTAACCTTAATCTCCAATACACAAGCTCTAAACATATCCTCAAGAGTTTGGATAGTCCTCTCGGCTTGACCATCTCTTTGAGGATGAAAAGTCGTGCTTAGCTTAACCTTGGTACCAATACCACTTTGGAAGGACCTCGAAGAGTGAGAAATTAATTGAGCACCATGATCAGAAATGATAGACAAGGGCACCCCATGCAATCTAACCAACTCATGAATGTACAACTTGGCATAATCTTCGGCACCATAAGTAGTCTTGACCGGTAGGAAGTGAGCCAACATTGTCATTCTATCCGTAACAACCCAAATAAAGTCAAAATGTTTCCTAGTCTTAGGCAACCCAACCACAAAATCCATGTTGATCTCTTCCCACTTCCAAGTAGGAATTTCTATATCTTGGGCTAGGCCACCCAACCTTTGATGCTCGGCTTTTAGTTATTTGCAATTGTGACATCCGGATATGAACTTTGCAATGTCTCTCTTTATACCACCCTATGAATACACATCCCTTAAGTCTCTATGCATCTTTGTGGAACCGGGGTGAATGGAATAGGATGTATTATGGGCCTCCTCCAAGATCATTTCTTTCATGTCATCCACATTTGCCACACACAATCCACCTTGGTAACTTAGGGCACCATCTCCCCCTAGGGAGAAAACCTCCACTTTACCATCTCTCACCAAGGCCTTTAACTCTAGCAAGGTGGGGTTAAGATATTGTTAATTTACCATTGAATTCCAAGGTCTTTCATGTATATAAGAAGGACTTTACTTTTGTTGTTATTTTATTTCGTATTAGTTTATTACTAACTCTTTTACTAAGTGTTTTTTATAGGTATATGGAGTTACCTCTTATCTACTTATTGATCTATTTATATATATATTGTCGGCATTAGGCAAATACTAGGCCGTCGTATGTAGTACTACTTTAGTCTATTTTTTATTATTTTATGTTTATTATATTTGTTATATTATTTCCAATTCTATTAGAAAAAAATTAGTTCAGTTGGGACGCACAATTATGGATTCTTAAGGGTGTTAACATATTATTTTGATCGTTACTTTAGCCAGATAAATTTTTGTCTGTTATCTGTTATATACTTTTTATTTCATATATGTTTTTGCATATTCCACATCTTTCATTATTTACTCCACATTATTTTGTTGCACATATATACTTCACACATTATTTTCATTCTCGTTCATTTTGTTCCACAATTTCAATTCACTTTTGTTGAGCGTGAAACTTTTTCAATTCTTCAAATTTGTTTTTAATATACTGTCACTTTCACAATCATATCAATTTTTTATTCACGCTCATCTTTATCTTTAGAATCATTATTTTTAATTTTCCCCTTTTTCCAAGATCTATTAACATTGTTCAGTACATTCTTTCCTTCTTGAAATACATCAGATTCTTACCCATAGATATCTCTTTTAAACATAATTTTCAATTCATAGATAGTAATCAATCATTTGAACTACAATTGACCTGATCTCCATTTCAACGTGATACGTAGGCGCCACAACAGCTCGATTATATTTCATATTACCTTTCCATTCAATTACAATAGAAACTGGGGCAAACTTTTTAGGAGAGTCCTCAAAATTTTGCTAAGTTTACACTCGGACGCTACATTTGTAAGGCACCAGTCTGAGTTTGGTATTCTTTTTTACCTTTCATTTTGTATATAATTTTAAATTCAATACATATCTTTGATTGCGTTTGTCTTACATTCTTATAACAAATTGATTTTTGTTGTTTCTTTTTTAATTAATTTGGGTAGTCCACCCTTTAATGAGACTTGCTCATTTCTCAATTTGATTATTATTATTAGTACTTTTTCTTTCACAAAAATATATTTGACTTCCTAAATACATGTTTTGTATCATAATACATATGCATGAATTACGCACACCTGATTCTCATTTCAATGAGGTACGTAGGCAACCATTTTAGGGTTCGGTATTATAAAAAATCCTTTTAGAAAAAAATAATATATTAATTTTAAAATCATATTTTTATTTACTTGGTACCAAGACAATCCAACTGTATAAAAATACAGCTGATACAATATAGAAGATTTACCTTAGGATAAACCATAGATTCGTTTGGTACCTCTTATTCATACTTTTGTTAGTCTTGAATATACTCTTGTATGTATCAATATAAGAACAAAGCTAGCTCATAGTTTCAGGTGCATTGTGTGTCGAGCTTCAGCCTAAATTCAATTGCATTATATTATTGATCTAGAACTTGGCTTGAATGTTTTTAAGAGTGAAATCTTGAGTACTGTTTAGTTTGAGAAAGGATTTTAGGCCTTCTTTGACCCGATTATGTATTTAAATGCCTATCAAATGAATTAATCCCTAATTTTCTCACTGTGAGCCTGAAGACCTTTTTTGGACTACCATATCTTAGCCATTATTCTTCGGAGTGCTTATATGCACTATCCCTCTCTTGGACCAACCTTCTTGAGTGTATCGAAAATGTACAAATTATGAGCGAAGACCCATATTTGAAATTGCTAAAAGAAAAGATATAGCATCTTAAAAGTCAAGGAAATAGTAAAACTTCTAAAAAAAAGCTGGAAAATTGAAAAGACAATGCCCCTATAATGTCAAGGAAAACAAGATAAAGGTACTGAAAAAAAAGGGATAAAATTGGAAGAAGGGAGTAAAATGAGAATTTTTGGTAAATAAAATTTCAAAGAAGTCAAAAAAGAAAAAAGGGACAACCAAGAATATTAGGGGTCAAATGTTTGTTAATTGTTAAAAGCACAAATTTTATATGACACTTAAGGAGAGATTAAGTCATCTTATCCTAAATTAATATCCTACTTATCCCTAATCCTACATTACAAGCCAATTACAAGTCCTATATAATCTCATTCCAAATATTCTCACATTAGTGGAGACTTACATGAAGTTCAAGCCTATGGCATCATAATTGCATGCATGAATATCTTTTTGAGCGTGAGCGTACTTGGCAAAATGTGCTAACATAAAAGTATTCAAATGTGTGAAATTAGGACTTTTCTTTGTGGTGAAGGAACTTGAAACATGAGGATATGTATAGTTCAAACCTTTGCGTGAAATAAGATGAACAAATCTTGTCAACACAAAGGTATGTTTGAGGTACCATTTGAAACTATAGGAATTATCTTGATGTTGATTTTGATTAGCTAAAGAAATGTTGAATTTATTATGCACAATACTAGTTATTGATACCAACCGAAGTCAAGATGTAGTACTTTCTTCTTCACTTTTCATTATTATCCTCATTATTTTATTTTATTTATTATATTTTTACAGAAAAAACCCACATCAGAAGTAGTTTCAATATATTTATTATTTTTTATGCCCATGTTCAAATAAAGATATTTTTATTTTCAATCAAGGCACCCACCTTTGAATGTGGGTATTTCAATACATTTTACAGGAGCCTACCTAATATTACGGGTATTTCAGAACATTTTGTAGGAGCCCACCTTCTAATATGAGTATTTCAATACATTTTATAGGCACCCACCTTCTAATATGGGTATTTCAATACATTTTCTAGGAATCCACCTTCAAATACAGGTATCTGAATACATTTTACAAGCACCCACCTTCTCATATGGGTATTTCAGTACATTTTATAGGCCCCACCTTCTAATACGAGTATTTAAGTTTGTTTTATCGGAACCCACCTTCTAATATGGGTATTTCAATACATTTTACAAGCGTCCACCTTCTAATATAGGTATTTCAGTACATTTAAAAGGCACATACCTTCTAATAAAGTTATTTCAGTACACTTTTACAAGCACCGACCTTCCAATGTGGGTATTTCAATAGATTTTACAGGCGCTCACATTCTAATATGGGTATTTCAATATATTTTATAGGAGCCCACCTTCTAATGCGAGTATTTCAGTACATTTTGTAGGTATCCACCTTCCAATACAAGTATATCAATATATTTTACAGGCACCCACCTTCAAATGCGAGTATTTCAGTACATTTTATAGGCACCCACCTTCTAATGCATGTATTTCAGTACATTTTACAGGCACCCACCTTCTAATGTGGGTATTTCAATAAATTTCACTGGCACACACCTTCTAATGAGAGTATTTCAATACATCTTACAGGCACCCACCTTCTAAGTGGGTATTTTACAGCAGGATGCAGGATTTACATTACAATTATACATCACCTGATATAGGCTTTTACTTTATAGTTACACAGCTGGATCTAATCCTTTACTTTACAAGTTTTGCACAACCAGATACAAGCTTTTATTTTGCATGTTTTATACAGCCGGTTACAGACTTTTACTTTATAATTACATAGTCGAATACAGGGTTTCACTTTAAAATTACACAGTAGAATACAAACTTTTAGTTTACATTTACACAGTTGGATACAGGCTTTTACTTTACAATTAAAAAGTCGGATACAAGCTTTACTTCACAAGTTTTGCACAACTAGATACAAGTTTTTACCTCACAAGTTTTACACAACTGGATACAGGCTTTTATTTTACAATTACATTGTCGAATACATACTTTTACTTTACAAGTTTCACAGTCGAATACAGGCTTTTGCTTTAAAAGTTTACACAGCCGAATACAAGCTTTGCATTACAAGATTTACATAGCAGTATACAAGCTTTTTATTTATGAATATCTTAGCCAAATACAGGCTTTACATTATAGTTTTATATCACCAGATATAGGCATTACTTTACTGTTACATAGCCGGATAAAGGTTTTGCATTACAAGTTTCACAGCCTGCTACAGGCTTCATATTACAATTTTACATCGTC
Organism: Solanum ossicruentum; assembly: GCA_025774065.1. Taxonomy (NCBI): domain Eukaryota; kingdom Viridiplantae; phylum Streptophyta; class Magnoliopsida; order Solanales; family Solanaceae; genus Solanum; species Solanum ossicruentum. The sequence goes on from JAOTQR010088172.1 coordinate 21,335, forward strand.
AGATACAAACGTCACTTTATGGTTATACACCTTGATACAGGCTTTGCATTACAAGTTTCACATAGCCAGATATAGGCTTCATATTATAATTTTACATCGCCGAATACAACCATTACTTTACAATTGCGCAGTCAGTTACATGCTTTTACTAGTTTACACCGCCAGATACAGGCTTTGTATCACAAGTTGTACATTGCCAGATAGAGGCATTATATTCCAATTGCATTGCTAGATACAGGTATTATAGATCCTTCCAATCGGAGGCTTTACCTTGCACGCTTTTCCTCACCAAATAAGGATGTCACATTACAACATCGTCGATCAAAGGCCTCTACAATACAAGCTGCTTTACTTACATTGTATTCATGCCAAATACAAAGACATCAATGACCAGTCGTGTATCTACACTTACTCTGTACATTATTACTTTCATTTATAATTTCAGACAACTAGTACTTTTCACCCTTTTACATATTTTGCAGGAAAATGCGGCTCATCGTGGAACTTTTCCTTGACAGCGAATTAGGACATAGTCTGAATAGAAATATCAAATTCTTTGGACACGACGATAAATGACTTTCACCACCATTTAGCCACACCCCTGTCTGAAGTGAATTGGGTATTTCTTTGGGTTCTTTGTTTCAGTTTCGCATCTACTGATTTTGACTCTCACTGACGACAATCTTTTTAATCCGAGTAACAACTTACCAAGAGCTATTTAAATTATGTTAATTTAAATTCTTATTCATGGGTTTAAAGTATACCATATTCATAGTTAAGAGTTTGCAAACTTATTATTTTATACTCAATTAAGTTACTCTTTCCAAACCAAAGGTTACCTTAGTCTAAGAGATTTTCTTTTCAACTAATTTGGGTCGAACTACATGCGACCTAATTTTATGCCTTGGTATATTCAAGTTACTATAGCTGGAGTTTTGTGCAAACCCCTTCATACCTCATCACCTGAGAAAACTCAATGTTGCCATAATTCGATACTGGGGCATATTTTGAATTCAATCAAAATTTGTTGTGATTTCATTCTTCAGAACAACACATGCCTTGATTCTCGTATAACTAGAGATATGTAGGCGACTTGAAATTGAAGTCTTAGACGCAATAAAGAAAATTACAACCCCTTTTTTTCCACCAAGTCAATACGATAATTATTTGAACGATCGGTCAAAATCGGCTACTCTATCAACTTTCTTTGCTCGACAATTCATTCTTCATTCCAAAGCAAAGAAGTGGTAACAGTTGACACCCAATTTTGACTGACCTATGACCATCTTAGAGTGTCATTCAATTAAAATAGCTATTTTTATTTATATTCAATTTTATCCTAATATTAACATATTTTTAACATTCTTTATTATTATTTTATTTTTTGAATTGTATATATATTTCTTATAATTTATACATATGTAACTACGTACTTTCATAATTACCCAAAAAAAGATTATATTCTTTTTTATATCTTAGTTAATCACAAATTAATTTTAAAGTTAATTAGTCCACAATTGAGTTAACTAGTTTTGATCAAATTCAATTCATCATTATGTAAATTAATCGGACACTGCATCTTTTCAATTATTCCTTATCATTTTCCACTACCTATTTTCCTCCAACACACTCATTATCTTTCCATACCAAATCACCTAAAACATCACTTTCATTTTTTTACACTCAACGGACAATTTTGTTTTTTTTAATCTCTTCAACTCATTTTCTCCTTCACCATAATACCACAATCTCCATGTTTCACTCTCTCCTGCTCTGTCTCTCTCTCTCTCTCTCTATCTTCTTCTTCCACCACCACCCTTCTTCTTCCTTTCCCTATTTTTTAGCCAGTAAAATCCATTTCCAGCCATCATGACACCACACTACACCACCTAAACATTTTGAAAAATCCTGCCCCAAAGCACCCCAAATCAGTTTCTTAAATGACCTCTTTTTTGACCAAAATCTCCTCCAATACTCCACTTGAAAACCTTCATTCCGCCATCACAAAATAAGTCCTTGACCAACCAAACCGACAGCAAAACCCCACCACAATAGACACCAAACGAACAACAAAATGACATTTTGTTCTTCACCTTTTCTAGCAAACAACCCCAACCGGAAAATCACCTCCACTATCTCACCACAGCAATGCTGAAGAACAACAAATACCACATCAAAACAAAGGATCTGAGCTCCAGTTGTAGCTGGAAAATTCAAAACTCCGATAGTCTTCCTTAGAAATGTTAACCTCTGCTTGCTCTAGATTTTGTGAGTATTATATATTCATTTTTATATTATTAGTCTTTCTCTAGTTTAGGAGTCGCATATTGCACCCAAGGTGTTGTGATACTTAGTTATTTATTTTAATTTCTAGCATGCTTAAATAAATTTTGACATTATCTTGGTTGGATAGCTTTATTATTTGTCCATGGGTTGATGACTAATTTTTCTAATTACTTTACTTTATCTTATTATTCTGTTCCATCTCCATGATTGCTTTATGTACTCTTAATTGTTGATTTTATTTTCTATAAATCTTCACTTTGTTCTTGTTCTTTGTTGTTATGGTTGAAATTACTTAAGTTCGTATTTTTATTTTTTTCAGTCAACTTATTCATTGTTTACTTTCCTTAAATTTTCTTACAAGTTACTGGTCTTCACCCAAACATTACTATGATTCCATTTACTTGAGTAATTTATTGTTCAAATTGCTGACCTGGCCGAGGAATAATCTTTCCATCGGATTTGAAGCTTCCCCATTCAAAAGGATGAAAAAAGTTAGTTTATATTCATATTTGTTGCATGTTAAATTTCAGGTTTTCTAGTTTAAGTGCATTATTTACTACATGTCAAAATTCAAGTTTTCTAGTTTAAGTTCATTATTTGTTAAACCTAGCGGATGAAAAATCTATAACGTTGGATTTTGAAGCCTTCCCATTCAAAAGGATGGAAAAGTTTAGTCTAGAATAATATTTGTTATGTTGTTAAAACTCAAATCTATCAGTTTAAGTTCATTACTTGTTAAACATGGCCAAAGAAAAATCTAGCCATCGGATTTTGATGCATCTCCATTTGAAAAGACGGAAAAGGTTAGTTTAATTTCACATTTTTATTACATGTAAAAATTCAAAATTTTAGTTTAAATTCATGTATGTAGTATTTGTTAAAACGGACGCAGAAGATTTTGTTGTTGCTTTGTGGCTTTATCATAATTGTTATTGCTTTACTTTATTGACTGACTCTATCATAATTGTTATTTTACTTCGTTGACTATTGGTTCCTTATATTTAATAACATTATCTATTAAATATTTCTTATCATAATTTAATAATATTTTTTATTAAGCTTGGCTAATGAAGAAATTACCATCGACTTCCAAGGATTTTCATGTATATAAGGACTTTATTTTAGTTGTTATTTTATTTCATATAAATTTATTACTAACACTTTTACTAAGCGTTTTGTACAGGTACATGGAGTAACTTTTTATCTACTTATTTATCTATTATTATGTATATTGTAGGCGTTAGGAAAATACTAGGCCGTTGTATGTAGTACTGCTTTATTTTATTTTTTTATTATTTTGTTTTTATTATATTTGTTATATTATCTCCCATTCTATTTGAAAAAATTAAGTTCAGTTCGGACCCACAATTATGAATTCTTAAGGGTGTTAGTACTTTCCTTTCCAAATACCTTGAAACTTTATCTAGATTCTAATTAGTATGTAGAACTTTTGTAAATAAATAGTTGGTTCCTATTATTCTTAAAATTATGTGGCAACTCTAAAATTAAATTATCTTTGTACAATTCTTTTTAAATTCTTTAATCTATTTTTTCTATCTCACTCGTAAAGAATTCTCATTTAATATTGCACATACATACTTTTATATTCATGCTTATTTTTATATAAACACTACATGGTTTTTGTGCTTTTTCATAAACACACTTTTCAGCTATATATGTTATTCACACACTCGATACATACTCTGTAGATTTATTTTAAAATAATTTTGTTCTCTTCACAAATATAAATTTACCTCCCCTTTTGATAAATTAAGTCTAGTTGGGTACTGTGGATTCTAAAGGATGTCTCACACCTTCCATTCTGAATAATTTAAAACCTTACCTAAAATCTAAAATGGTTTTCGTAGATTAATTAGAACATGAGTCATACGTGTCAATAATCAAATAGGTTTTCTTTTTTTCCTTAAAGTTAGATGGCGGCTCTGTATACTAATTTATTCTTTTATAGTTCATAATGTTGTTCTTTGTTTAACCTTGGCATGAAACTTATGGCCTTGAGGAAATTGGCCACCCTTCGAATTTTCGAATCCACCTTCAAAACGAGTCTTCTTAGACTCACCACTACTTCGGTTTCTAAGCTTTGCACCCTCTAGTTGTTCGGCATATTTCAAGAGGCAAGGTAAATCCATATCACCTATTAGCATAGCAGTATGACACTCCTTATTAACCCAGTCGAACACACCCGACAAAAATTTGTTCATCCTTGACTTTAGCTCGGCAACTAATTATGGGACATACTCTGAGAGTTGATTGAACTTGAAGGCACAATCTCTCACACTTATAAACCCTTGCTTTATATTCATAAATTCCATCTTCTTCACCTCTATTAGCTCAATAGGAAAGAACCAGTTGAGAAATACCACTTTGAACTCTTCCCAAGGGATAGCATTGTCATTCCCCTTCTCCATCTACCATTAAGTGAACCAAATTTGAGCCACCCCTTTGAGTTGGTAGGCGGACAACTTCGCCTTTTCCTCTGAATTAACCATCAAGGTGGACAACACCTTATACACCTCATCAATAAATTCTTGAGGATCCTCATCCACCTTGGACCAATGGAAATCCGGTGGGTTCATTCTTGTAAAATCCCTCACCCTTGAGGCCGGACTAGGAGCATGAGGGGATTGGGCCCCTTGGTTGATTTGGTTGGTCATAGCATGATCCAACATGGTGATAACATCTTGAAAATCTTCATGGGCCACTCCCTGTCAAGACCCAAGCCTAGGGCCTAGACGTGACACGGCGAATAGGAAACCTGAAGGAACCCCAAAGAAGCCTCTCAACTAATCATTACACATCATTGGTCGTGGAAGCATGTAAAAGACATAAAAAGATACTAAAGGGCAAAGGGGCTAAGGATAGCTTGCAAATCAATATCATCAAGAGACAAGGAGTCAAAGCTCATATCATAATTATACAACTTGTCTAACAAACACCTCTAAATGCATAGCTAGAGCGGGGGACAAGATAAAGAAACCAGGCTCACCCTTAGAGTCAAAATAGAACATAAGCAACTGTCTCAATATATAGATAATAGCAATCATATACTAAGTTCCCCAAAATTGAGGACTCACCAACAAGCTTGGAATAGCACCGACTAGCCAAGTGGAGGAGGAGGATGATCAACTTGAGCACCGGTTCCTACATGGTGATATCATGTAGGCAAGATTATGCGTTAGTACATTTGAATGTACTAAGTAGGTGGGATACAATGAAACAAGAAATACACATCATGATCAAAATGCATAGCAATAGGCAATGGGCATATTATAGCAAGGTGGCATGTATGAACAATGTATAAGTAAAACATGCTTAAATAACTCATGTTCATATAAAGTATCATTTATGAAGAATAGACCAAGCTAGATTTCTAAGGTATAAACCCCTTGAGGATAGTGATGATGTTGCCCCATCACTTAGGTAGTGAAGTACTAACTCTTCACTCGATTGGTGATAATGCCACCTAATCACCTAGGTAGAGAAGTAATAACCCTTCCCTCGGTTGATTAATACAAACCCATAACTCAGTTAGTGATGACGACGCCCCATCACTAGGTGTAGAAGTACTAACCCTTCCCTCAGTTATCCATTTTCTTTGACCACCCATATTAGGCATGGTCTGATGCAACACTTTACATAGAATTTACCATGAATATAAGCTCATTTCAACATCATAACATCAATCATATCATATAGCATGCTTTGGACCTTCAACTCCTCAAAAAACCACATCCGGACGTTTTATCAAATACCTTGGGTGTGTGTAATAGGTGTAAAAGATCATGAAATTTAGGGAAGAATCATGCAAGAAAATCTAATGTAAAATCATCAATCAACACCTTGCAACACCCCTAAGTCATTTACATCAAAGCGCCTCATCAGTTCCAACATTAGATCAAAAATCTAGAGCTCAAAACATGCTAAAATAACTATACTATTATGAACTAGAATCACTATGTAGTAAATTTCTCAATATACAAGTCCCACATGTAAAATCAACTTTAAATTATACATTATTAGTAAACAGAGGGTTTAGACAATATGGCTGGAAGACCCAATAGTTCAACACCACATACCTTGACTTTGGATAAGCTTTGAAGAAAGATTGGAAATGGAGACTTGAAGCTTGAGTGAGATCCTTGATGAAAATCCTTAAGATTGGTCTTGAGTGTGGGACTTGAATTTAGGAGCAAATATTTGTCTAAGTGTTTTGGTGAGTATTAGGGAATGTTTTGGGTGATATGAGAGTGAAATAAGGCTAAGTATAGGTAAAAATACATTTAGAAAAATTTAGATCCAACACTTAGGAAAATCTAGATGGATTAAGAAAAACAGTGCAAAATTTACACCTCTCCACGTCTTGGAGAGGTCACGGACCCTCACTATAAATTGCACCAAGTGAAAATTTCATAAATCGATTCCTTTGCTATAAAATCTATGTTAGACCTTTGTACCCCTAATTTTGGCCTCCTAAACAAGAATATAAAGTCGGATTTTCAAAATAAGAGATGGATTTTTTAGATAACTGAAAAACAATATTCTGGGCACTTTCGAGACACGTTTTTAGGCAGTTTTTAGGGTCGTTTCAATATTTCTCCCTTGTGAACATTCGTCCTCGAATGTAAAAAAATATATACAAGACAAGAATAATAATTAACAAATCATCCCTCAACATTGACGCAATGTTAACTTTAAACATCACTTTAAAAATCTCAACATAGGTATGAAATCATCATAATTTGCCAACTTAAACATGAATGCGCATGAATGATATAGGGGCTGACATATAAGACTTGATATCACATAGGTGACTTAGAATTAGTACCTGAGGCTTGAGTGGAGTGGAAAAGATAAGGATACCGCTTTTCTATATCCGCTTCGGCCCCCAAGTAGCACTTTTGACTTGTTGGTTCCTCCAAAGGACCTTAACGGATGCCACCTCCTTGTTCGTCAATCTCTTTCCTTGTCTATCCAAGATCTAAACTAGAACCTCCTCATAAGTCAAGTTATCCTCAACAATACCCACCACATCAATAGGCAGAATGGCATTAGGATAACCAATGCACTTTCTTAATACAGAAACATGGAATACCGGATGAACCAAATTCATTTCACTAGGCAACTTCAACTCATAAGCTACATTGTCAACCCTTTTTATCACCTCATAAGGACCAACATACCTTTGGACTCAACGTCCCCTTTTTACCAAAACGGACTACCCCTTTCATTGGAGATAATTTCGAATAGACCCAATAACTCACTTTGAATTCAAAGTCTCTTCTTCTCATATCAGCATATGATTTTTGATGACTTTGAGCTATCCTCAACCTTTCCCTAATCATCCTAACGTTCTCAAGAGCATCCATAACCAGATCTAGTCCCAATAAAGCCATTTCTCCAACCTCAAACTAACCTATTGGTGATCAATAACGTCCCTTCAAAAGAGCATCAAATGGAGCCATAACGATGCTAGAGTGATCACTATTAATGTAGGTTAACTCTATCAATGGAAGATGGTAATCCCAATTACCCCTAAGCACCAAGAGGCATTCCCTAAGCATATCCTCAAGTATTTGAATTTTCCTCTCGGCTTGGCCATATATTTGAGTGTGGAAGGTTGTACCAAGGTGAACTTTGGTACCAAGACACCTTTGAAAAGACCTCCAAAAATGTGAAGTGAATTGTGCACCCTGGTCTGATATAATAGATAAAGGAAACCCATGTAACCTAGCTAACTCATGGATGTACAACCTTACATACTCTTTGGGCCCTTGTGTAGTCTTAACCAGTGGAAAGTGAGCCAATTTCGTCATCCTATCAACCACCATCCATATGGAATCAAAACCTTTTCTAGTCTTGGGCAACTCAACCACAAAATCCATATTAATCACCTCCCACTTCCAAGTAGGAATCTCTATATTTTTGGTTAGGCCACCCCTCCTTTGATGTTCGATTGACTTGTTGACAACTATGGCAACTAGAAACAAATTTAGCAATATGACTTTTCATGCCTCCACACCAATACACATCCCTTAAGTCTCTATACATTTTGGTGGAATCGGGGTTGATAGAATAAGAAGAATGTTGGGGCTCATTAAGAATTCTCTCCCTCAAACCATCAACACATGACTTAATATCTAAGGGTCCATCTCCCCCTTGGGAGAAAAACACTATTTTTCCTCTTTCACCAAGCCCTTCAATTCAAGCAAGGAGGAGTCTAGATCTTGTTCTGGTATCACCTCATCAACCCATTAAGATTTAGAACTATCAACAACAACCACACCATTAACCACATCTTCTAACCACACCCCAAATCTAGCCAATCTATGCACCTCCCTAACTATCTCTATCATTACCATCCACATGAGCTAGGGTACCCATAGACACCTGACACAAAGCATCCGCCACAACATTTTCCTTCACCAGATGGTAATGCACACTCATGTCATAGTCTTTAGGGAGTTATAGCCACCTTATTTGCCTTAAGTTGAGATTGTTTTGTGTGAAGACATATTGAAGGCTTATGATCATCGAAGATATCAACATGCACCCCCATGCGAATAATAAAGTCAAATCTTTAATGCAAACACCACGACGACCAATTTAAGATCATGGGTAGGGTAGTTCATTTTATGCACTTTGAGTTACCTAGAAACATAGGCTATGACCTTACCATTTTGCATTAGCAAACAACCCAAACCCACTCTAGATGCATCACAATACAAAACAAAAACCTCAAGCCCATTCATTAGTTACAATATAGGAAAGGAGACAAATCTATCATTTAATGTTTGGAAGCTATTCTCATATTCATCGGTCCACACAAATTTAACCTTTTTTTAGTCAATTTTGTCATAGGAGAAGCAATGGAGGAGAACCCATCCACAAACATTCTATAATAAACTGCAAGGCCCAAGAAACTCTTAATATGTGACATGGTCAATGGTCTACACTAATTTCTAATCACATCAGTCTTCTTAGGATCCATTGTAACACCATCCCCCGACACCACATGACCCAAGAATACAACATACTTCAACCAAATCTCACACTTGTCATATTTAGCATACAATCTCTCCTCCCTCAATATTTGTAACACAATTCTCAGGTGACCCATATCACCCTCTCTACTATACGAATAGATCAAAATATCGTCAATTAAAACCACAACAAAGGAATTAAGGTTGGGTTTGAAGACCCTATTTGTAAGGTCCATGAAGATGGCCGGTGCATTAGTCAGCACAAAGGACATCACTATATATTCATAATGTTTGTATCTAGTCTAGAAGGCCATCTTGGAAACATCACACTCCCTCACCCTCACATGATGATACACTTTATAGCCTCAGGGACCTCATGAGGAGACTATACTATAGAGGGGACTATACTATATATAGAAAGAAAGAAAGAAGAGAAAGAATAATGAAAACAAATTCTATTTAAGAAAGAAGATTTATAAATAAACTTAGCTAGATTTAACAAATTCTTGTTAAGAAAGATGTTTGAAAATATATTCTAGTTATATTATTTAGTTCTTAACTAGAATTTGTTAAATCTAGTTAAGTTTGGAATAGTACCGACTAGTCACGTGGAAGGGGGTGTCAACTTGAGAACTAGTTCCTACATGGTGATATCATGTAGGCAAAAATATGCATAAGTACATTTGAATGTACTAAGTAGGTGGGATGCAATACAACAAGAAATACACATCATGATTAAAATGCACAATAATAGGCAATGGGCATATTATAGCATGTAAGAAAAATGCTTAAGTAAAACATGCTTAAATAATTCATGCTCATATAATGTATCATATGTGAAGAATAGACCAAGCTAGATTTCCAAGGTATAAACCCCTTGAGGTTAGTAATGATATTGCCCTATCACTTAGGTGGTGAAGTGCTAACCCTTCACTCGGTTGGTGATAATGCCGCCCCATCACCTTGGTGGAGAAGTACTAAACCTTTCCTCGATTGATGACTACAAAGTCCCAACTCAGTTAGTGAAGATTCCGCCCCATCACTAGGTGGAGAAGTACTAACCCTTCCCTCGGTTAATGGGTACAAACCCCATCTCAGTTATCCGAGTTCTAGGACCCCCCGATTGGACATAGTCTAATGCAACACTTTACATGGAATCGACCATGAATATAAGCTCATTTCATCATCATAATATCAGTCATATCATATCACATTCTTTGGACCTTCAACTCCTCAAGAAACCACATCCGAACATTTTATAAAACACCTTCGGGGTGTGCAATGGGGGTAAAAGACCATGCAATTTAGAGAAGAATCATGCAAGAAAATCTATTCTAAAACCATCAATCAACACCTTGTAACAACCTCAGGACATTGACATCAAAATCCCTCCTCAAGTACAAGATCTAGAGCTCGAAACATACTAAAACAACCATACTTTCATGAACTTAATTACTGTGCAGTAAATTTCTCAATATACAAGCCCTACATGTAAAATCAACTTTAATTCATGCAATATTAGTAGAAATAGGGTTTAGACACCATGGATGGAAGGACCCAATGGTTTAACACCACATACCTTGACTTTGGAGAACTCTTGAAATTGCACCAAGTGCAAATTTCATAAATCGATTCCTTTACTTTAAAATTGAGGTTAGACCCTTGGCCCCCTAATTTGGACCCCCTGAACAAGAATATAGAGTCTGATTTACGAAATAATAAATGGATTCTTAGAAATATGGAAAATAAGATCCCGGGCACTTTCGAGGCACCTTTTTAGGCACTTTTTGGGGGTCATTTCACTCCCCCATCTTGAAGAACTTGAGGAGCAGTAGGGGTTGATTTCTCCTTGGGAAAATGGGCTCTCCTTAGTCTTTCTCTTGGAATAGGCATGATATAGAATAGAAAAGAACATTTGTTAGAAGAAAAAACCTTACCTTAACTTCTACAGCACGATGTAGATCATGAAGAAAGGACACATTTTCTAAAATAGCTCATAGTTTCTCACTCATAGTTGTGTTGCACTTAACAACCATGAATAAGACTCTAATTGACGTGGTGTGTTGTATTTTGAGGACCATTAACAATATAGTGCTCTAATGCTAAGTTTATCACGACCCAAGCCTAGGGCCTAGACATGACATGGCGAATGGGAACCCGAAGGTACCCCAAAAAAGTGTATCAGTATATCGTTCATATATCCTTGGTCATGGAAGCAAAATAAATAAACAATAGATATAAATGAGGGAAACGGGACTAAGAGAAGCCTTGATATTTATAAAGCATAAAAGAGTCAAAGCACAAATTCTAAGTACATCAATTGCTCCAACAACAACTATAAACCGAGATTAGAGCGGTGGCCAAGACACTTTCTATGCTCACTCTCATAGTTTCAGGGGTTCAACATAAAGAAACAGCAAATGACAAGAGTAGCATAGATAGTGTCCCCAAACTTGAGTGTAATGATCCAGATATCGTACAATGTCATGGACCTTGAGAAAATCTTGTTTTGGGAAATGATTTGGACCAAGTATGTCTCAAGAGAGACCATATGGAAAGAGTGGGGTCATACAAGCTGTGTAGCCTCAAGTGAGACCACACTTGGCCTCAAATCTTGCATATTGGCCTTGGGGTAGAGTTGAAAGCTGAGGCACACCTCACTGGCACCCCACATGAGCAGTGTGACTTTCCATAGGCTATTTGGAGAAGCAGTGGGGTGACTTAGCCTTGAGAATCTCATCATTGGTACTTAGGGAGGCCACATGACCAATCAAATGGGTCATGTGGTGTAAGATGGGCCGTTTGGCCTTTCCTAAGTTCTTCGTAGTAAAAAGTATTCTAAATAAAGGATCACCATCTCGTAACATTTCACAAATTGTTCCTAAAGTTGCGGAGACGGGAGCACCACATGGATCGTGTGGCTCCACATGGGTCGTGTAGGGTGTTCGTTTAGTGGTTTGTGCAAAATAATTCTAAGTGCTGGTTCAAGGTTTGAATTTCTAGGAAAAATTTCTAAGTGTTGTTTCACAGGCACTCCACACGGATCATGGAGTGCCACACGACCCGTTTACCCTAAAGCAAATGACTTTCGATAAATTTCTCGTCCGATTCATTAATGTCATTTACATAATTTCAGTTATTTTTATTCATCTTTGGGAATTCCTACGCTATTCTAAGGCCATCTAAACATCTAAAACCTATTACAAATATTCAAACTCATCTCTCATAATTATGAACCCTGTCAAAACAACTTTCAAAAGAACTCTTAAAGATTCAACTTAGGAGCTAAGGAACTGAACTCTTCTTCAAAATTCTTTGGAGTTGCTTCATCTTAGTGAAGTTATGTTGGTTTGATCCTTTACTACTTTCCTATCAAGGTTACCCAAACAATTTTCAAGCATTTTCATGAATTTCTAGCTCATTTTAAATTGGGATTTTGAATATGTTGATTCTTTAAATTCCACTAATGAATGGATTATGTTTATTTATTGATTTTAAGATGATTTAAGCTTTGAAATATTAGATTTCATCATTTTTATGAATCCATGATTGTGCATAGTCCCTTTAAGACTTTCATCTCAGCATGTGTGACTTTTATTATAGTTTAAATGTGGATTTGGTTATGGTTTTACTTTAATTCCAAACTATATAATTGATTTTAGATTGAATCTCAATTACCCATTCCATTCCCACAATTTTCATAGCATATGCATTTCATGAGCATAGATTATCAAATTATGAAGTGAGTTCAGCCTAATTATATTTT
>JAOTQR010088177.1:0-34384 GCA_025774065.1 Solanum ossicruentum
GAAATCACGACCGCCGTAGGGCCAATGCATATGTGCAATATAAAATGAATGCATGCCAATGCTATATTTCAAATATAACAACAATATGATAAGATAATGGAATAATAATAAACAATATGATAAAAAAGGCAATGCCAAGTGCCCCAACTGATATCACGATATCATCCACATGTCTCGAGTTACCATATTCTTATCAATAGGCAAGATACTAGTAAAATCAGACTCCGCAAGTCCCAAATTATGCATATGATTTCCAAAAAATATTGTAGTTACCATCAAATTACCAAAAAACTGCTCAAATGATATCACAAGTCTCATACTATCTCAATAACATCCAAAATATCTCAAATCTCAAGAATACATCTCAATTTACCAACAGAGTCGCAATTTACCCCAATTCCAACATAACCAATTTCACATTTTCATCAATCTGATTACTCATGGAACATCCTAAATCTTACAATCATCACATAACATATACAATAACTCAAATCTAGTCCCAAAAAGATCGCCAAACCTATCTCGGTTGCGAAACCACACTCGAACCAAACTTTAGATCAATCCAAGCCTCAAAATGATCTCCAAAATCAATCAATCGCTATCAAAAATAGATACTACACATCAAGACATATATTTTGATACCCATATTGGCATGAATTAGGCTTAGGGGCAAAGTGGTCAAAATTAGAGCTAAAATTTAAAGTTCTCGAATTTGGTAATTGACTGGAAATTATGATTCTACGTGACAAAAGGAGTTCGTTGGTGAAAAACTCACTAAAATTGAGCTCAAAGTGAAGGTAAAAGTTGACATTTAAAGTTTTCAAATTATAGATATGCAATCCCCAATTTTTAACATTCAAAATCATGAAATTCAAGAAAACAAAGAAGATAAAATTCAAAATTTGATGAAAGAAACATTTACCCAAGCGTCTTGCACAAAATCCTTGTCAAAAATTGCCCAAGAGAGCTTAAAAATGATAAAATGGTGGATATGGTGTTCTTAAGGATTTAAAACTGATACAACAAACTTGTACTCCGTAAATGCTGACCAAGATCTATGAAAGCGAAGCTCATGCAGATATAGACCTCTGCAACTATGTGGTTCAGTAGAAATGGGCCTCCAAGAACGCGAGGCCCAATCCTGCGAATGTGGAGGGTAAGTCATCTACACCAGATTCAAATACACCAGGTATATAAAGTTACTCGGAATGGACCCTCGGGGTCCATTCGGAATCCAAATTACAATAACCAGATATGCATATATACCAAAAATAATGATCTGGACTCAACGAAAATATCAAAATTCCTTCTGAGGCCTCTTTGACATAGTTACCGATGTAGCTTTATAAAACTAGTTTAGAACTCAAAATACCAAAACTGCCCTCAAAAACTCAAAAAATTCTGAAGAGATCATTTCTAGCATTTGGTTTTCCCATCCAGACCTATAGAAACTTTCAAAATTTCAATCCGAGCTTTCAAACTCCGAATGTCGACCAAAGTCAAACTTTGGCTCTGAAGACAACTGAAAATGTAACTTTGGGTCCAAAAGCTCTTTTGTAACAACAAATTCAATTCTACATGTTCGCTTACACTATATTTCTGAGCGAATAGAATTAGAAAATTTCTAAGTCGACACCCGAAACTCAGAATGACATCAAAACTCACTTTTTCAACAACTTAAACTTCCAAAAATGCTAAAACTCATATTTTTCACTTTTAAAACATAGGATCTCAGTTCCAACATCACAAATAGTTCAAAATTGGTCTAAAGTAACTTATGAAAAGACAAAATAGAAACAAACTTTTTTAGATAAGATAAAAAATATCCGGCAAGGTCATTACAAATGACCTAGTTGTTCTTTTTGGTCTTAATTGTGAAAATTATATTTTATATTTTTATAATTTTCTTTGGGCCAATTTTGAACTATTTGAATGGTTGGAATTGAAATCCTGATTTCTAAAAGTTGAAAAATATGAATTTTAGTATTTTCGGAAACTTAAGTTATTGAAAAAGTGAATTTTTATGCTATTCTTAGTTTTGAGTGTCGGATCAGAGATCCATCAATGTCATTAGCTCTAGAATGTCAAAACTAAATTGTGAGAAGTTGCAGAACTAAATTTGGAGTTAAAATGAAATATTTAGGCCCACAGTTGTGATTTTAGTTATTTTCGGTCAACATTTGGCGTTTGGAAGCTCGAATCAAAATTCTGAGTTTCATTAGTTCCGCATAGTGAAACTAATTCTAGAAATGATCTCGTAATAATTTTTTGTGTTGTTGAGTGCAGTTTCGTATTTTGAGTTTTAAACTAGTCTTATTGACTTGGATTGATAAATATGGCAACGAGGCCATGAAACTAACTTCTAATGATTCCATTGATTCCGGGTCCCTGTTTTCGATATGGATACATATTTAGTTTGTGAATTTCTGAGTTCGGATGAGTTTTGGGGCCCCATTCCGAGTAGGGAATTGGACTTAACATTACTGGTTTTTGTTGATATTTTGTGCTGGTGTCCTAGACTTCTGCGTTTGCAAAGAGTTGGCCATATTGACCCTCGTGTTCACAGTTCTATGTCCACGATCGCGGAGTAGTTTTTGCACCTCAACAGTTTTGAACTCGTAAAACACCATTTTTAATCAATTTTCAAATTTTCAAGCTTTTTGAGGCAATTTTGAAGAAAGGTTTTCAAAAATTTTTGTTGGGTAAGAATTTCTAACACTAAACTAATCATTTTCTATGAGTTTTATCTGATTTTCAATTCATGAATTTGAACACCCAAAATTGTGGATTTTTAAACCATAATTTTCAAACTTTAAGTACTAATATGTCATGCAATTTAAACTTGATTTTAATGTTATTTTTAACCATGAACTCTAATTTTTGTATAGAACTTGGTTTTAAAGTTATTTTTCAGATTCAAGAACTTCAAATTTTACCATTTTGCTCCTAAGCCTAATTTGTGCCAATATGGGTATCAAAATGCTCCTCTTGATGTGTAGTATCTATTATTGATAGTGGTTGATCGATATGAGGATCATTTGGAGACTTGAGTTGACTGAAAGCTTATTCGAGTGTGGTGTCAGCATTGAGTAGGTTCGACTAACCTTTTTGGGACTAGATTTGGAATTATTGATCATGTTCATGTGACAATGGTGAGATTTAGAGGGATAATTGTGTTATTGAGTTGATGTGTTTGGATAATGATGGAAAAGTGAATCCTGTTGAGCCGAATTGTAGTATAATTTTGATACTATTGATGAACTGAGATGAAATACGATGGAATGATGATGACTTGAGATCAAATGTGACTAAATGAGACTTGTTAGACTAGTTAGATGAGTTAGTTCAAGTTATCTTGTATTGTTGGGACGAGTAAGGTCAGATATTATTGATACTCTTATCTACTTGAAACGAATAAGGTATGATTTTATTGACACTCTTGACTATTGATATAATTATGATGATCTAAAACATGATGATGGTTTGGGCATTAGCTGTGATACTTGATATTACTCCTTGAGTACATATGATTATTATGAATTTCATGCATCAATATTCCTGTTGTAATGCTATTCTACATGTTTACATGCATTTTTGAGTTGCGCTATTGATTTACATCCATTGTGTATTGCTTGTATCATCCACTGACCTGGATAAGAGGCAAGAACATTATGATTCACATTAGTACCATCCCCTTGACCCGGAGGAGGCATGAGTGAGATTCATACTTCATATACCTTGATCACGGGCAGGTGGCAAGGACTTGGCATCATGATATCCCTTGACCACAAATAGGTGACAAGGTTGTGGCATTCTAATATTACCTTGACCACTAGCAGGTGGCAAGGCTGTAACACACTTGGTATTTGGACTGATAAGTTTTGCATCATATTCACATTATGGTTATATGATATTTATGGGTTCTTGCAAATATCTTAGCTCATTATTATTGTGTATATTTTATTGTGTACTAAACTTTTTGGGTGCAGGGCTAAGGTTCTTCGTTATAACAACTTGCTTCAATTTCTTTTACCTAGTCAGTTTAACCTATTGAGTACATTTTAGTATGCTCACCCCTACTCTGTTTTAATCTTTATAGATTGAGCAGAAGGACTTGCACAAGGTAGCTAATTCACTCTTTTGGACTCTTCTCCATCCATACTGATCCTACCTGTGAGGCTCAGAATTCGAATCGCCGTGGATCTTTTGAATTTCCTCCACTTTTTCTTTCATACTTCTATCAGATACGATGAGACAACATTGTATTTCATTTGAAACTTGTGTATTTATACTTCTGTATTACTTTAGATGCTCTTGTACTCATGACTACAGATTTTGAGATTTTTTATGTTATGCTTGAGATAGTTTCCTCTCTATTTCATCTTCTTTTAGTTGTGATCCTTTTGGGTTGTGACATCATTAAAAAATACCTCCTACTTTTCATATTTTTCTACAACAATCATTCCATTCCTTCTCAATTTCTCAATTCTCTCTTAAAGTTATAGCAATTTTTAATTTTCTTTTGCAATTAACAACATCAAATTAAAGTTTTCAACTTTCAAGTGTTATTAAAATGATAGTTTTGGGTTGTCTATTTTTCATTTTCTTTTTCTATTGCTTTTATTCATTAATTCCATGTTTAAAGGCATTCCTTGAAGTACTTATCAATCATATATTTTTAGACTTTATGGACATTATGCTTACTATTTATACCGATTATTAACAAATCTTTCGTAGAGAGTTTCTCTTACTTTTGATCTTAGTCATGCTATTAATAGAAATGATTATTTAACTACTACTTGTCACCGGATAGATAGCGATTTTGTCATACTAAAATGTGTTCCTGTATTTGATGAAGATCATAGACACATTGCATAATTTATTTCTAAATCTATATCAATTAATGCAAAATATTATGGTCTTGAACAAAAAAATTTATGTATTTCTTTTGACAATGCATCTAAAAACATTGTTATTATTGATTCTTCATATAACACCTTGGGAGTTCCTAAATAAAGATATGAATTTCCCTCTTATGTATGTGGGATCATACTGAGTGATTTTAACCTTGAATACAGGTATTAAATCCTATTCTATAGTTGGATAATAGATTTGATATGAATAAGTATCATAAGTATCCTTTAACACAAACTTGAGATGAAACCTTCCTTATCGATTGATTTTCGATATGAAATTAGCTGATCCAATAACTTCAAAATTGTGAATGTATTTTAAGGTTCCTTTTCTAATAATTTTTAGTGTGTCGGATCTGGTTTGAGGTTATAAGGGATACCCACAGTCAAGCTAAGTTCTAAACATTTCAATTAGCTATATTTCGGTATGAGATCATAGAAGGGTCAACTTCAAATGGTCATATTTCTTAGTCCATAATTAGTTAGATGACCCGTAATATATCAAATTAAAGATGTTTGAATTGGATTTCCAATGCATCCAGTTTCATCTTAATCAAAGTTTGGAGTAAAATATTATGACTGGTTTGCTGAAGTCTACCAAATATGTAATATTCAGCAATCCGCTGAAATGCTCCGACAAAGCCTAGAATCTATCAAAAAGGGAGACCCAAGGTTTTCATTCATCTTACCGCCAAATAGTTTAGCAATAGGGACCTGAAATCGCCATTTTGGCCGTCGAAACTCATCAGAAGGTCATTTTTTTTTCAATTTTGATGATTATTTGTCTTCCCCAAAAGGATATTTTTGATCATTTTTCCTTGAATAACATCCTTAAAGCCCATTTTGTAACATAAAATATCATTAAATGTATTGTGACAGCAAGATCCCCAATCTTTCTTCTCCCAATAATCAAGAACTTCATGAAATAAAATTTTCCAAATTCACAAAATGTAAAGACTCCAAGTTCAAGATTCTCTTCAAGAACCTAAGGTTTAAATCAAGATTCTTCTTCACACTTCATATCCAAGAACTTTATAGATAGGTTTCTCAATCCCAACCTATAAGGTTCCAAGCCAAGGATTTCTTCAAGAACTTTTATTCTTTCAGGTATGTAACACTATCTAAAACATGGAAGTAGTATTTTCATGTGTCTTATAACACATATTAATTGAATTGTGAATGATTATGCCTTTCATGAATGTTTCTTGAGATTTTTTCTAAAATTCTTGAATATTCTTACATGCTATTATATAATTGATAATTATCATGGGTATTTCTTGAATATATGAATTCATCATTTACTACATAAACCCTGGTTATATTGTCCCTTAAACTTGGTATTAGTGCACAAAGTTCAATTGTCCTATGGTGTCTATGAAGCCGTGTCTATAGGATCTTATTTATAGTTGTGAGGGTATCACTTCTATAAATGCGAGACTATTGACCTTTAGGAAAAATTTCTTTTCTTTCAGATTCAGAATCGTGAGATAGAGCTATTCCCTAAGAAACTTATGATGACTCATGTGTTGTCCTAAACCTTTCAAATGTGATTTATTTACAAAGCGATATAGACAGTAAACTTCAAATCCTTACAATGAGTTTCTCTGCAACAAAGTAATCGAAATGGTGGAGATAATGCACCAGGCTTGGCATAAGCTGACTAGTGTGCTGAGTTGATTGACTCAAAAGAAGACACTTTTATCATATGAATATTGCATTTGAGGTAGATCAAGATACACCGCGGATCCTCTTATCCAAATCTTGCTTTCGATATTATCGATGAGAGAAAAAGTTGTCTCTAAAAGTTTAATATCACCACCTGATGGAGTGTGATTTGAGATATTATAATTCATGAATAGAATTAAATGATGATAGAGCTAAAAGGACGATGCTGAAAAAGAAGAGATCAAATAGTGAGAGTAGTGGTGGATTGAGGCTTGTAGTTAGAGTTATGTATATATTGAGTAAGTAATGGGGTGATGAGTTGATTGCCATAAACTTTGATGAAAGAGTATTAAGTACCACCTGCTTTTTTTCATAATAAGATATAGAGAAAGAGTTGTTGTTAGAATGTGTTAAAGTGTGCTCAAACTAGAAAGAGGTTTATGTTGATGTGTCATAGTATTAGTGAGGGTGAAGTATAGATATTGAATAGGCGAATAGAGTGCTTTCAATGTGATAGATCTAAACTAGGCTTACAATTTTGAAGTGAATGAGATTCATAGAGTTATGACCTTAGCCAAATAAGGAGGTATGGTGAATGGGTGAACGGTACTCGAGTAGTGAAGAGGGATATGTTGATTGAATATTCGCTATGAGATTTTTGTGGGTCTATGTTCCTAACTTCCACCTAGTAGCTCTAAGTTGATATAATATGAGAGAAGTGTGTGATGCACGTGTTATCACTAGACTCTAAGCTTGAATTTTGAGGAGCATAGTGAAGAATGGGATAACATAATGACAGTGATAGTCTTAGTTAGAGAGTTTCTCTAAGAGGCTTGCTATATTATATGTTCGAGATTTTGGTGTTGACTTGCAAGGAACCTGATGATACGAGTATGGTGTAGGCTCCCTTAGATCAAAATAGTGAATTGAGGATAAATCATTAGATTACAAAAGACTTAAGGTGCGTATCCTTGAAAGTGTAAAGTTGTTAGAATCTCTAAGTTATGACTTGCTATGGGAACCCAGATAGTATATCTGAGTTGCCAATATAGAGTAGGTTGATGTAAGCATCCTTTGTCACCCTTAGTAATTAGGTCGATAGGGACTTATGTATAGATGATGATAAGTTTTGTCAAATGCATGGGAGTATCGAAGTTGAGTGTTAGTAGACAAAAAGAAGAGGTTACATCATAAAGATTGTCAAAAGTGGCTATGTATGCCAATAAGTGCAGCAAGTAGAAGGTGCCCATAGAGATATAAGGTAGCTAAGAATGGTATCTCAGAAGAGATTCCAAGTAGTAGTTTTATATCTTTGAATATGGTATAACAGGAGAGTTTAAGATGTTCTTGGTGATAGTGATGCCTGACCAAGTGGAGAGTTATATTTATAGCTTAGTAAGGAGAATTGATTAGCAAACATAGAGAAATGACCTTTGAGCTAAGGGGATATGATGAAGTAATAAACCAAAGTGGATGTTGAGATTTTGATAGTGGTGAGTTGGTCACGGTGATAAATCAACGCTCTTCCATCTAATGTGTTCCTTATGCTTCAGTCGAGGTGATACTTCATTCATGTCCTGTGTATGAGTGCCATGTCCATGTCCTAGACCCATACATCTCATGTTGATTCGTACTCATGTCGAGGTTTGAGGATAACAAGTGGTAACTTTATTTAGCGATTTTGATTTTATCTCACAGATCTAAAAGTTTTCCAGCCCTATGTTAAATGAAATATAACTTGGTTTCTATAAAATCAGGATGAGCCTTGAAAGATAAGTGATATCATATCATGTCATAAATGTTCTCATATTGGGTTTCTTGATTGAATCATGCTACCGATCTTTCGTTCGATGTCCTTTGAATGATCCTCCTTTCTAGTCTTGATAACCGTGTTGATCATAGTATGAGTGATGGATGATGGGAGAGAACTAATGTTTTTTTATTCTAATAATGATGTTATACTGATTCCATTTAAGGTTACAGGTGTAGAAGAGGAGCGAGATGAGATCTTAGTGTATGGATAGAGAGGTAAGAGAATATACGTATATCTCTTGGTAAGAGTTAATGGGATTGTGGGTATAGAGGTGATATGGTAGGTTTGAAGATTCTTAAGTGATGTTGACCTAAAAAAGGACATAAAATGATTAGAATGATAGGCTTGAATGAGTGATGGTCCTGATATAAGTAATTGTAGCAGGCCATTCATGACCTCTGAGTGAGGGTTTCGGGTACGTGTATTGATGAGGTAATAAGTAGTAGTATTCTTTAAGTAAAAAGTCCAAACAAAGATATAGAATAAAAAACGAGCAAATTAGATTTGCATGAGTTTGGTCATATTATGGGTAACATGTCGTGACTATAGATTTAACTTGAACTTGATGAGAGTATGCAACAGACTTAGACTTTGATGAGAGCTATAGCCTTAAATTAGTGAAGTGTGATACACGAAAAGGGGAGCATGGTTGAGGAGAGTCACCAAGCTTGAAAGTCATCAACCCTATCTCTTGATACAAAAATGGTCCTGCCCTTGTATTGGATAAATAATCTTCTCTTGACTTCATGAGGAAAGTTGATGGAAGCATTTAGAATTGTAGCCCTTTTCTTATTCATGGTAAGATGCCTTCTAGTAAGGGAGTTCTCTATCTGTGAGATGATATGTTCATTCTTGTGTTCAAAAGATGATTATCCAAAAGTTTGAATGATTCATTTGATTGAGTTTTGATGTTCCATTCGTTCCCCTCAATAATGAAGTTGAAGGTAGTGATCATATTCTTGATCTGAAATGATATGTCCATCCTTGAGTTTGAATAGTTGATTTTCTAGAGAGTTTGGTTGATAGGTTGACTGACTGAGCCTTGATTGTTATTTATGCCTCCAGTCCATCTCTAGTTACCCATCATTCGAGGACGAATGATACCAAGAGGAGATATTGTAACACCTTGGAAATTTCCTAGGAAAAGATTCGAACTTCCTTCTTATGCATGTGGAATCATATCAGGTGATTCCAACCTTGAATATAGGTATTAAACCCTATTCTATAGTGGGATCATAGATTTGAGATGAATAAGGATCACAATAATTCTTTAATATAAAGTTGAGATGAAACCTTCCTTACCGATTAATTTTTCATATGAATTAGGTGATCCAATAACCCTAAAGTTGTGAATGTATTTTATTTTCCTTTCCTAAGTATTTGAAGTGGTGTCGGATATGGTTTGAGGTCATAAGGGACACCCAAGGTCAAGTCAAGTTCAAAATATTTCAATCAACTAAGTTTCAGTATGAGATCAAGAATGTTCAACTTTAAATGGCTTTATCTCTCAATAGATAATGATTTAGGAGACCCATAATATATCACATTAAAGATATGTGAATTATATTTTCAGTGCATCTAATTTCCCTTTAATCGGTGTTTGGAGTAGAAAGTTATGACTTTTTTTATTGAAGCTTGCCGACTCTGTAAAATTCAATAATCCACCTTAGACCACCGAAATACTCCGATAAAGCTTAGAATTTGTCAAAAAGAGAGACCCAAGGTCCCCGTTCGGCTTACCACAGAATAGTTCGGCGATGGGTCCCTAAAACCACTATTTTGGCCGTTGAAACTCATGAAAAGGTCATTTTTTTTAATTTGATGATTGTTTGACTTCCCAAAAAGGATATTTTTGACTATTTATCCTTAAATGACTTTTCAAAGTCCATCTTATAACCTAATAACATCATTATACATATTGTGACTCCCAAGTTCCCTAGTTCTTCTTCTCCTAAAGATCAAGGACTTCAAAAAATAATTTCTCCAAATTCACAAAATCTAAAGACTCCAAGTTCAAGATTCTCTTCAAGAACATAAGGTTTTGAATTAAGATTCTTCTTCACCCTTCATATCCAAGAACTTCATAGATAGGTTTCTAATCCCAACCTATAAGATTCCAAGAAAAGGGTTTCTTCCAGAACTTTTGTTCTTTCAGGTATGTACGACTATCTAAAACATAAAAAGAGTTCTTCCAAGTGCCCCATATCCTAGATTAATTGAATTGTGAATGATTTAGCCTTCCATGAATGTTTTCTTGAGATTTTTTTCTAAAATTCTAGAATATTCTTACATGCTATTATATAATTGATAATTCTTATGGCTTAATTTATTGAATACATGAATTTCATCATTTACTACATATATTTTGATTGTTTTGTCTCTTAAACTTGAATGTCTAGATGCATTGATTGAGAATAGAAGCATGAATTGTGGAACCTATGAATGCGAATAATATTGAATATGGTTGTAACCTTAATAAGAAGTGATAGGTTGATTGTGAAGGAATTGCACTTCCATGAAGGTTTTCTTGAAATATATATATTTTACATAATATTGCATAATAAATATTTTTACAAATTTATTTCTTGAACAAATAATTTGAACTTGTATTTTAATTATAAATCCTAGATATTATTTTATTTAAATTTACATGAATGAACCTAGGGATTGAGTCTAAAGCCTTGACAGTATGATTGTGGTTGTGATGTGTGAATGGTGATGATGATGATGTTGATAGAACTTGATGGTGCCGAGAGTCTTCATAATTGAAGCCAAATGAATGCTCTAAATTGATCGACCTCTTAAAAATTATCTAAACCCTTCTTGAAAGATGTGATTGAAAATTGATTGGATAGTTGATATGCCGAAAATCTTGATTATGATGGATTGATAAAAGTACTTATGAGACTTATTTAATTGAATGGATTGTTTCATGAGCATTGAATATTGAGAGGAGTATTGGGAAACGAATTGGGTGAAAGTAAGTCCAACTTGAACTAAATAACTATGTCGCCAGCATATGATTGATTGCATAGGGGTCATACCTCAAAAGTCCTTTAAGAGGGTTTGATTGATTTATTGTGAGTGTCCCTTACCCTGGAAAGGTACTAAATGGGTGGGAAATGGCGCCAGTTCGTTCTTCATCACCGACTCATAAGTGATGATTGCCGATTAGAGAAACTCCCAATAGCATATGATAGTACTTTGATTGGATTGGATGTCGTTGGTCTCTGTCTAAACCATATTTTTACTTGATTTATGACAATTTTTTTTGAGTTACTTATCTTTCTTAGTTGAGTCTTTTGAGCTGAGTTGATAGTTGAGTTGAGTCCTTGGAGTTGAGTAGTTATGATTGTGTTCTTTCCTTTTCAACTATCTTACATACTCGTACATTCACGCACTGACGTTCATTTGGACCTGCATCTTTTCATGATGCAGAGACAAGTATTAGAGATCATCAATAGGAGCTTCGTTGAGGTTCCTTTCACATTCAGTTGATTGGTGAATCCTCCACTACATTCAAAGGATACCCCAGTTATCTTCTTGCTTTGAGTTTGTACTTTTCATTTTTGATTTGAGGTAGCCATGAACCAATCAGTGGCACCATCTAGATGCTGAGAAATAGATGCTTCGTAGATAATGATGGATTAGAGTTGATGTTTCATTTTTAAAGACTTGTACTTTTCAAGCTATTTTTATAATATTGAATTGATTTAGATTGTTGATGTCTTTTGCTGTTAGATTATGATTGTATGAACGTGATGAGGTCAAGTGATTCACTTGGGGAGTAGCAATAGTCTCTGAGTGCCGGTCATGCCAAGTATACCCTCTCAGAGAATGACACTTTAAAAATTATGTTTCCCTCCTTTTAGCATATTTTTTTTCATGTTGGATGTGCTTGTCATTTATATATATATATATGTATATATATATATTAATTATAAAAGATGGCCTTTAGTTTTAACCCATAATTGAAAAAACCAGGCATACAGATGGTTTTATTCAAAGAAATAATAGAAAAACTAGACTTAAATATTTAAAAGAAAATGTGGGAAAAATAACCGTCATCAAGATTAATGCTCGAAGAAATTGAGATTAGGTGGAATTTTACTTATGATTTATTAAAGTTTTGTACTATTTATAGAACCCTATAACTACAAATTTTAATCAATATGCATATAAATTTTTCGAAGTCATGTTACAAGAATCTGATTGGATTAAAATTAATGTTATTTTTAAAGAAAAATTTATGTTGCTACCATTGAATTTTTCGGTGCTTATTATCCTACTATTTGTAATATTTTAAATTATATAGCCAATATTTTAATTTATCTTATGGAATATAAACCTAAAGCGGCATACAAACATGTTGTAACTGAAATGATTGAAAATTTTTAAACATATTTTTTTTCTATTCCTTCCATTTATTTGGTCGATGCTACATTAAATCTGTGTGTGAAATATGCAACTGCGTCTGAATTTGTTCATATTATACATAATTTTTAAAAAAATTTAAACTAAAGAAAAACATACTATGTTTAAAACAACAAGTGATGCAAATGATCATAATCAATCATTATATAAACATTATGTCACTTTGCTTGATAAAAGAAAGGAAAAAGGCAAATTCATAATTTAGTTAAACTTGATTAGTTCAACTTCCTATAGGTTTATTTACTGCACCTTTAAAATTATGAGCTCAAGAGTTATCCTTTAAGTAATTGGAGGTATTAATTATAAATAAGAAGGTTCTGTTATATGGAAGAGGCAAGGGTTAGCCCCATATGTTCTTCCCCGTTTTAGTAGAAGTATTTAGCAATTGCATATAGTTTCTTATTCTTTTGAAGTTATTTTACTATTTATTACTTTATTTTGATTTATTTCTTGATATTTTACTGTTATTTTCTACTTACAACAATTTCATTTGCCTAATAACTTTTATTTTGAGCCATGGGTCATTAAAACAATCTCTCTACTTGTAAGGACCCAGATTTTTCATGCTTATGCATGTCGTTTGAGGACGTCATGGGTCCCCTATGTTAAGCCAAATTCAAAGGGATTTCTGTTGGCTAAGTTCAACACAAGTACCGGTAGAAGCATCAACTTCAAAGGAGCATAACTTTCAGCACACTTGGAATTGGGTGGCCACGACACATCAACTGAAAGCCCTTTGAGTTAGCTTTGCAACACACTTAGTTTCACCTCATTTCGATGTCGGATGATGGAGTTATGATCATTTTCGTGAGATCCTCTTGTGCAGTGGTGTTAAACTGACAGCTTGACGACCAGTGATGTGTTGGATATGTCGTTTGGAAGTATTAGGGCTGGAAAAGGACATTTTTGGCCTAAAGGATGTGACACGGCCAATGGCATGGGTCGTGTGGCTTGCCACTGACCGTGTGGAGGGTCGTGGGGTGTGCCAGATAGGTAAGGTTGGCATGAGGGGAGATTTTGGCTAACTGAGGTGCCACGGGCACCCTTGACTGGCCATGTGAAGGTTGACGGCTCGTGGGGCTGTGGCGTGAAGTGGCCTGGCCACATTTTCTTGTCTAAGTATGGTGCAACAGACCACTACATCGACTGTGAAACACCACATGACCCATGAAGTGGCCCATCAAAGTGACGTTGATGCTAACTTTTTCTGAAGTGTTCCAATTGCAATTTTGAACGTAACTCTTGTCTCGCGGGCACTCCACAAGATCCATGGAGTGCCACATGGCTAGTCAAGCCTCCAGTGATGTCACACCCTAGGAGGGGACCCAAGATGTGGCTGGCACCCGGAGACAATTGCTAGTCCCCAAGCGAGCCACTTGGCCTCATCACATTCGTCCATTCCCACATTCTGCAAATCAGTGGAAGACATAAGGAGTAAATAGGCACAAGTAATTATCTAGTCTCAAACAATAATATAATGAAAAGCTAGTAGAAAGAAACCAACTCACAAGTTCCAAGATCAACATCTGACTCTAGTCTATGAAGCCTCTATCACTATTAGGTGGTGCCAATGACAGACCCATGGATACCTCAATAAAAATAAAAATATAAGCAAAACTAACTCTAAAGCATGATGAAAATATTGTAATGAATCCTCTGAAGTAGGGAAGGCTCACCAATCTGCTGAAGGTTCGAAGGTCCTCAATAATTCGCCTGCTGATGGCCTCTATCCTGCATATCTATACCATAATATGATACAGTCCAAAAGGGGACGTCAGAACTTGGAATGTACTGGTATGTAAAATAGCTGAGTGAAACCAAAACAGGTAGGATAATATAGAAACAATAATCAACATCAAGGATAGTAAAAATCAGCATGTCAAATGTCTATCTAAAGCAAGAATAAAGAGTAGACAAGTGACCCATCAACTCATCAACCATATCAAACTCATCTTAGAAGGACTCATCTCAATCATCTCATCTCATCTCATTTCATCTCGACTCAGATTACTCAGTTTGGGAACTTTCTGGGAGTTTCTCTTAATTGAAAACAACCACTTATGAGCCATGGATTCTAGAACAATCACACTGATGTTGCCACAGCCATCCCGTACTGGCTAGGTATTGAACGAATATGATCCACAAGGAATCTGAACTCTGCCATACTTTATTGATTTTCAGGGATGTAAACTCGAGAGGGGACCATGAGATGTAATGGTTCAATCCTCTCCTACGGTGGGATGACATAGGTAATGAGTGCAAGTGAGACTTACTCTTACTCATTTCGGTGCTCGATACTCCTCCTAAGATACAATGCTCATAAGACTCCTGTAGCCATCTCAAGTAGCCTCATGGAGGCACTCATCATCTTAATTAGTCTCATGGAGACTCTTATCATCTCAGTTAACTCAAACTCATGGGTCCTCTATTATTTCAGGGACTTTAATTCATCTCAATTAACTCAAACTAAAGTGTCCTCTATTATTTCAGGGACTTTAACTCATCTCAATGCACTGAATTCTCCTCTAAGACTCAGATCATCAATTAGAACAAGTTGTTTAGACATAACATCAAGAACTCAATTATGAAGACTCATAGGATCCTCAAGCTCAAGTAACTCAATCTCATACTCACATCAATATTCCCATCATCATACTCACATCAAGGCTCTAGACTCTATCCCTAGGTTCATTCATGCATGCTTTCAAAAGTTAATATATAGGGTTTATATAATATCTCATGAAAAGTATTCAATTCAAGAAAACAAGTTTATGATGATCATCAACATATAAAAATACATATAATAGATACAATTTTTAAGGAAATAATCAAGAAAGTATTTCAAGAAACATATACGGGGACTCATGGACTCTCAACTCATCTATGACCATCTGTGGGGCACATGGGAGAACAGTCCCATGCTTTCGTTTTGTCTTATATACCTAGGGTAAAGCTCCTCAAATCAGCCATCCAAAATTCTCCAATCTCACGTATTTCTTTCTTCTCCCTCTCTAGCCTTAACTTTCAAGTATTATGAAGGACTTAGAATGGGGTTTTTAACCCTATTTACTCCTCAAAACAATTTATATGGGTTGTGGGTTAAGTTTAGAAGAGGTGGAGAAAAGTCCAAAATGCCCCTCAAAAGATTTAAAATTTTTAAACTTAGTGGAACAGGTCGGAATAACATGTCTGCGATGCAGACCTGTTGTGCACCTGTGAATTTCGAAAATTCAATCCCGTCAAAAAATTCAGGAAATATATAAGTATGGGTTTGCGATAGGTCCGTGTCACGGAGCTATCGCGAACCCTCATTGTTTTGGGTCCGCGATGGGTTCACGTCGCGGCCCTTCGCGTACCCTTACTGTTTCTGGCAAATTTTGCAAATATTATGTTTCAACCCGGTTGCTCTTAAATCAGGTCGAGACTATTTTCTAACTTGATTTTTCATACTGATAGCATATCCGATCTCGGATTTCCAATTGGAGCTTGGGAAGATGCATTATGCGCACGTCTCTGTTCTTGGGGTATTTTGGTAATTTTATCTGGTGTTACATCATCTCCTCCTTGGGATCATTCGTCCTCGAATGATGAGTAAGGGTGGATATCTAGGCACGAATAGACTCGAACTCCTATCAACATTCAATCTATCAAGCTATCTTTCAACTCCTTATTTCTATCAACAATCTCTACTCCGACTCAAGAGTAGACAATCAACAAGAACACATAATCAATTTGGTCAAGGGTAAGGACTTTACCTTCAACAGTCTCATCCAATGGAACGAATAGATGCAAATATTTTGCTTTCATCTCTTCCTCAGCTTCCCATGCGGCCTCCTCAATGAATTGATTCTTCTATAGGACTTTGACTGAGGCTATCTCTTTGGTTCTCAATCTGCAAATCTGACGATCAAGGATTTGGACTGGAATTTCTTCGTAGGTCAAACTATCCTTCACTCCGATGCTCTCTACGGGGATTATCAAGTTAGGATCTCCGAAGCATTTCTTCAACATGACACATGAAACACCGGATGAATACCATCAAACTCGAAAGGCAACTCTAATTCATAGACAACCTTCCCAATCCTCTTCACAATCTGATAGGGTCCATTATAATGGTGACTTAATTTGCCCTTCTTCCCAAATCTCATGGCACCCTTCATAGGTGACACTTTGAAATATACCCAGTCGTTCACTTCAAACTCCAAATCTCTCCTCCTCATCTCAGTGTAGGATTTCTGGCGACTTCACGCAGTCTTCAATTGATCTATATTGATCTTAATCTTCTCCATTGCTTGATGGACAAAATTAGGCCCAATCAGCTCTGCTTCTCCAACCTCGAACCACCCAATTGGTGATCTACATCTCCTCCCATATAAAGCTTCATAGGGAGCCATCTGAATACTTGCATTATAACTATTCTTATATGCAAACTCAATCAATAGTAGGTGCTCATCCCAATTTCCTTGAAATCAAGAACGCAGTCTCTCAACATATCTTCTAACGTCTAAATTGTATGCTCTGCTTGGCCATCGGTCTGTGGATGGAAAGCTATATTCAAATTCACATTCATAGCCAATCCTTTCTGAAACGATCTCCAAAATTAGGGGGTGAATTGAGATCCTCTATCTGAGATGATGTACAAGGGAACCCCATGCAACCTTGCAATCTCTTGGATGCACATCTTGCGTACTCCTCCATAGTGTTAGTTGTCTTATCTGCTAAGAAGTGAGATGATTTAATCATACTATCCACAATAACCCATATTGGATTATGTTGCTTTTGAGACTTTAGTAGACCTATAATGTAGTCCATATTGATCACCTCCCACTTCCATTCCGAAATCTCAAAATTTTGAGCTAATCCACATGGCTTTTGGTACTAAATTTTCACTTGCTGACAGTTCGGGCACTTGGAAACAAATTCAGCAATATCACGCTTCATTCCGCCCTACCAATTGACTTCTCTCAAGTCTTAGTACATTTTGGTAGAGCCAAGATGAATGGAATACCTAGTGCTATGAGCTTTAACCATAATTCTATCTTGTATACCATCAACATCTGGGATGCATAATCTACTGTGGTACCTCAACACCCCATCTCCCCCTTGGAGAAGACCATCACTTTATGTTTGTGGACAACCTCCTTCAATTAGAGTAGGATAGGAACTCGATCTTGCTTTTCTTTCACCTCTGCCACCAAGGATGAAGCAGACTCGTTGTGGACATTAACTTCTCCCTCATTGTTCTCCTCAAGTTATACTCCTAATCGTGCACTTCTTTAGCTAGCTCCTCCTTTCCTTCCCTATATGGGCTATACTACCCATTGACAACATGCTAAGAGTGTCAGCAACAATGTTAGCTTTACCTGGATGGTAGAGAATGCTCATTTCATAATCCTTGAGCAACTCTACCATCTTCTCTATCGCATGTTGAGCTCTTTTTGACTGAAGATGTACTGCAAGCTCTTGTGGTCAGTGAACAGGTCCACATGCACTCCAGATAAGTTGTGGCACCAGATTTTGAGTGCAAACACCACCGCCGCCAACTCAAGATCTTGGCTTGGATAGTTCCTCTCATGAATCTTAAGTTTTCTGGAAGCATAGGCTATCACCTTCCCTCTCTGCATCAACATACATTCCAATCCAACTCTCAAAGCATCATAATAGATCATGAAATTTTCTGTTCCATCGGGCAAGGTTAGGAATGTTGCAATAGTCAGTCTAGTCTTCAACTCTTAGAAACTTTTCTCACACTCATCGGACCACTGAAACTTGACCTTTTTCTGAGTCAGCTTTGACAATGGTGCGGCATAAGGAAGAAAATCCCTCAACAAATCTATGGTAGTAGCCTGCCAACCCCAAGAAACGCCTTATGTCGGTTGGAGAGGTTGGTCTGGGTTAGTTGTTAACCACTTCAATCTTTTGAACATCCACTCAAATACCATTACCAGAGATAATATGGCATAGGAAAGCTATAGATTTAAGCTAAAATTCACATTTTGAAAATTTTGCATACAACTCATGGACGTTAAGGGTTTGAAGGATGAATCTGAGGTGTTTTGCATGCTCCTCTTCATCTCTTAAATACACCAAAATATCATCAATAAACATAATTACGAACATATCCAGATACTGTCTGAACACTCTATTCATTGAATCCACAAAGGCTGTAGGTGCATTCATCAACCTAAAGGACATGACCAAGAACTCAAGATGGACATATCTATTCCTAAAGGCTGTCTTTGGAATGTCACATTCCCTTACTTTCAATTGATGTTAATCGGATCGGAGGTCTATCTTTAAGAAACAAGAGGCACCCTGAAGTTGGTCAAACAAGTCATCTATCCTTTGGAGAGGATACTTATTCTTTATGGTGACCTTGTTCAGTTACCTATAGTCAATACACATTTTGAGAGACCCATCTTTCTTTTGCACGAAAAGGATAGGAGCACCCCTTGGAGAAACATTTGGCCTTATGAAGTCCTTCTCTAAAAAATCTTTCAACTGCTCCTTCAATTTTTTTAGTTCAGCAGGGGCTATCCTATAAGGTAGAATTGAGATAGGCTAGGTATCAGGAAGAACATAATTCCCAAAATCAATCTACCTATTAGGAGGGACTTTAGGCAGATCTATAGGAAACCTTCTAGACACTCATTCACGATCGAAATTGACTTGAGAGTTGGGGGCTCAACATCATCAGATTTAACCTTCACGAGGTGGAAAATACACCACTTAGCAACCATCTTTTTGGCTCTAAAGTATGAGATAAACTTTCCTTTAAGTGCTATGGAATCACCGTTCCACTCTAGGACCAGTTCATTATGAAATTGGAACTTAACAGTTCGGGCTCTACGATCAATGGAGGCATAATAGGCGTGGAGCCAATAATGCCGAGGATTAAGTCAAAATCAGTCATATCTAACTCAATCAGATCAATGTAGTATCCCTACAATGGATGGACACTACGCAAACTCTATAGACTCTCTCAGATCGAATAGACTCACCTACGGGAGTAGAAACATCAAAAGGTTCAAGAAGACTCTAAAGGGTTCTATCAAATCTTCTAGCCGCATAACGAGTTACAAAAGATAATGTCACAATAGGATCTAATAAGATATAACAATCAATAGAAAAGACTCAAATCATGCCCGTCACAACATCTGGGGAGTTCTCCTGATTATGTCGATTGTCCATGGCATACAATCAGTTTGTGGTTCCGCTTGTGCCTGAAGTGGCACCTATCTAATTCCCCTTAGCTGGAGGGGCTAGTGCAGAAGATTAAGCCTGGTCATCTCGCTTTGGACAGTCTCTCTAATAATGCCCTACTTGACCACACTAGAAGCACCCGTCAGTCCCCTCATGACACCTACCCAAGTTTAGCTTACTGCATGTACCATATGGTGTCTTTCCTCGTGAACCTTGAGCCACACTAACTTGGTACTGAGACCCACGGGCTCCAATATTTTGGGGCTCCAATATTTTGGGACTTCTCATCATTTCAAACTCTAGGTAAGGTGCACTAGCAGATAATAGTGCTGGAAATCGATTTCTATTTCCTCTCTTTCCAACCACATGGCTAGATATTTTGGCCTTTTTGCCTCTAAACTCCTCTCTGTCATGTTGCCTCTCCTCATTAGCTTGTTGCACAAAGGTTATCAATCTCCCAATATCCATATCACTCACGAGCATTGCTCCCTTTCCATCTCTCTTTGGCCCTCTATTCAACCCATCAATATACATCCCCATCCTCCCCCTCATATCAGCAACCATGTCTGGAGCATAGCGGGATAGCTGTGTGAACTTCAGCCCATACTTGTGTATAGTTATAGAGCCCTATTTCAAGTTTAAGAACTCTCTTTCCTTCGCCTCTCTCCTCTCCTTTGGGAAGAAACGTCCAAAGAAAGATTTCTCGAACAAAGCCCAAGTCATCATGGGGGCATTCTCCCCTCTATCTTTCTTCCACTAGTCATACCATAGTCAAGCCACGCCTTTAGTCAATAAGCAGCCAGTTCCACTCTATCAGCATCGGCCACATATATCACTTGGTACACTTTCTGAAGCTCCTCCACATAGTTCTCAGGATCCTCAGTGGATGTAGGAGTATAGAGCACCAAAATGAGTAAGAGTGAGTCCCACTTACACTCATTACCTACACCGGCCCAGCGTAGAAGAGGATTGAACCATTACATCTCATGGTCCCCTCTCGAGTTTAAATCCCTGAAATCAATAGAGGATGGTAGAGTTCAGATTCCTTTGGATCATATTCGTTCAATGCCTAGTAAGTATGGGACAACGATGTCAATATCAACGTGGCTGTTGTACAATCCCTGGCTCATAAGTGGTTGTTGTCGGTCAAGAGAAACTCCAAGGAAGTTCCTAAACTGAGTAATCTGAGTCAAGATGAGATGAGATGATGAGACGAGTTTGGTATGGTTTATGAGTTGACGGGTCACTTATCTACTCTTTATTCTTGCTTTAGATAGACATTTGTCGTGTTAATTTTTACTATCCTTGATGTTGATTATTGTTTCTATATTATTTTTCCTATTTTGATTTCACTCAGCAATTTTATAAACTAGTACATTCCAAGTACTAACGTTCCCTTTTGGAGTGCATCGTATTATGATGTAAATATGAAGGATAGAGGTCATCAGTAGGTGAATCATTGAGGATCTTCGAGCGTTCAGCAGATTAGTGAGCCTCCCCTATCTCGGAGGATTCATTATATTATTTTCATCATGCTTTAGAGTTAGTTTTGCTTATCTTTTTAATTTGATTGAGGTAGTTGTGGGTCTGTCATTGGCACCACCTAATAGTGATAGAGGCTTCATAGAGTAGAGTCAGATGTTGATGTTGGAACTTGTGAGCTAGTTTCTTTCTACTAGCCTTTCATTATATTATTATTTGAGACTAGATGATTAGTTGTGCCCATTTGTTCCTTATGTCTTCCGTTGTTTTGTAGAATATGGGAATGGACGAATGTGATGAGGCTAAGTGGTTCGCTTGGGGACTAGCTATAGTCTCTGGGTGCCGGCTACGTCTTGGTTCCCCTCCCGGGGCGTGACAAACTTGGTATCAAAGCACTAGTTTAAGTGTCCTAGTGAGTCTATGAAGCCATGTCTAGTAGAGTCTTATTTATAGGTATGTCGTCGACTACGCTTGATAAACAGGAGTCTATAGGACATTAGGAATTGTTTCCCTTCATTCATGTTCTAAATCGTGCTATAGAGTTATACTCTATGAAACTTCTATTCCAATTCGTGCTTTGCGCATTACAGAATTGTGCTCATGCCTCCCTAGAGAGTCGTCAGAGGTAGAGGGTGTTATGCTAGATAGAATGTCAATCCACCTTAGCCTCAAGGGCATGAGATGCCCGTGGGTCAAGCTGTCCCTGTTGCGCATCCCCTGCAAGATGAGGTCTCCAATGTTTAGCTTTGCCAAGTTATCCAAACTCTAGCCCAGGCTATTACAACACCTTCTACGAGACCAGGAGCAGCCAGACAGGATGCCCATGACACTTTTAGAGTCCGAGAATTCGTGAGGATGAATCCACCTGAGTTCACAGGGTCATCTCAAGTAGCCTTATGGAGGTACTCATTGTCTCAATTGGTCTGATGGAGACTTTCATCATCTCAATTAGTCTCATAGAGACTCTCATCATCTCAATTAACTAAAACTGAAGTGTCTTCTATTCAGGGACTTTAACTCATCTCAATGCACTCAATTTTCCTCTAAAAACTCAAGGACTCAGATCATCAATTAACAAGTCATTTAGACATAACATCAAGAACTCAGTTATAAAGATTCATAGGATAATCAAGCTCAAATAACTCAACCTCATATTCACATCAAGATTCCCATTATCATACTCATATCAATGCTCTAGACTCCATCTCTAGGTTCATTCATGCATGCTTTCAAAAGTTAACGTAT
Source organism: Solanum ossicruentum (assembly GCA_025774065.1). Taxonomy (NCBI): domain Eukaryota; kingdom Viridiplantae; phylum Streptophyta; class Magnoliopsida; order Solanales; family Solanaceae; genus Solanum; species Solanum ossicruentum. Next base: position 22,756 of record JAOTQR010088177.1, read on the forward strand.
AGGGTTTATACAATATCTCATGGAAAGTATTCAATTCAAGAAAATAATCAGGGTTCTCAATTTCACTATTATATATACTTCTATTCACCTATGATACTTGTTTAAAGCGATTCCACTTCCAATCTCATATAGTTGTTTGCCAGTTGAAAGTATTTTATGATAACTATCAACATATGAAAATACATGTAATAGATACAATTTTCAAGGAAATAATTAAGAAAGTATTTCAAGAAACATATACGGGGACTTGGACTATCAACTCATCTTTGACCATCTATGGGGCACATGGGAGAACAATCCCACGCTTTTGTTTAGCCTTACATAGCTGGGATAAAGCTCCTCAAATCAGGCTTCTAGAATTCTCCAATCTCACATTCTTCTTTCTTCTCTCTCTCAAGCCCTAACTTTCAGGTATTGTGAAGAGGGACTTAGAATGGGGGTTTTGACCTTATTTACTCCTCAAAATGACCTATATAGGTTGTGGGTTAAGTTTAGAAGAGGTGCAGAAAAGTCTTGAATGCCCTCAAAAGATTTAAAATTATTAAACTTGGTAGAACAAGTCAGAATAACAGGTCCGCATTTTGGAAATTCAATCTCGTCAAAAAATTGAGGAAATATACAAGTGTGGGTCCGCGATGGGTCCACGTTGCGAGCTGTCACGTACCCTCACTATTTTAGGTCCGCAATGGGTTCGCGTAGCAGCCCTGTCACGTACCCTTACTGTTTCTGGTATATTTTGCTCAAATTATTTTTTGACTCGATTGCTCTTAAATCGGGTCGAGGCCATTTTCCCACTCAATTTTCTGCACTGATGCAAATTCGATCTTGGATTTCCTATCTGAGGTTGGGAAGATGTGTTACGCACATGTCTCCATTCTAGGGTTATTTTGGTAATTTTACTGGATGTTACAAGTGAGGCCATACTTTGTCAAATTTTTCATCCATTCACTAATGGCATTTTCATAAATTTTAATTACTCTAATGATCTTTTTAGACTTCCAACGCTATCTTAACCTTCCCAAAAGACCTAAACCTTATTCCAAAGGATCAAAGTCATTAGTCTCTTCTCAAATACATTCTCAAATTCTCTCAAGTGCCTCTAACATGACCCCAATACAAATTCAAGGAAAATCAAGAGCAAGCTTTGGATTCCAAGACCCACTTCCAAACTTCAAGCCTTTCACAACTCAATTTCAAGAAACTCAAAGTCTTAGGTATATGGCTTGATCCTTGATTCCTTCCAATCAAGGAGACCCAGTATTATTTTCAAGAAAACCTACATAGGTTTCGCTTACTTTAATTTGGAGTTTTAAATATTATGATTCCTAAAATTCTATTGATGCATGGGTAGTATTTATTTGATGATTTTAATATGATTTAAATCATTATATAAGGATTTACTTTGAGTTTATGAAATTATAAGTTGGCATGTCCCCTTTAGGAATTATTTATGTAGGGCTGATTACACTATTGATATAAATATGGATTTAATTATGTTTTCACTTCAATTTCATATTATAAATGTTGATTTTAGATTGAATCTTAACTACTCATGTCATTTTCTCATTGTTCATAGTATATGCATTCATGTACATGGATTATTTTGAGAAATTATGTTATGGATGAAGCTCAATTTTGTTTTATGGCATGATTTTGATAAAATATTGGTTATGACAATATTGTGATCACATATATGTTTTTGATTTTGGCTCTTTGAGCATTTTGGGTGCTTGTACGATTTTGTATATAAATGGGCTATTCCTATGCATGAGTATATAGATTATGAAATTATGTTTTGTTCTTTAAGCCTAAGAATGCATTGAAATGATTTGGAAAATGACTATTGCCTCTTTGAAAGTATGTATATGTATATTATAAGTATTCTTATGGGATGATGACTTAGCATCGATGGCTTGAGGGATGGTGCTCTCTTTCCTTGAACTATGTGCCTAGCATAGGGTCCTTTCCAAAATGGGATGTGTTCCCATAAGGAGAAGAAATGATTTGATTTGGTTTGTGATTTGTGGAAATTCTATCCGTAATGGGATGTGTTCCTGTAAGAAAGGTTGCTTCATATGAAATGGGATATGTTCCCATAAAGTGAAGAATGGTTTACCTTTGACAAGTAGACCACCTCTTTACCAGTGAGAGGTATTCATCGGGATTCCAAGTAATAACTCGCTTGTCTTACTCATGTCGGTTAAGATCACATCCTCACTATAAATATGAGCATTGTTTGTATTTCATGCATCATGAATTTTATGACATCTTGTTATACTTACATTCCTTGTTATATATCTCTTTCGATAGTATGGACCCTTGTCATCTAACATTGATATGTAGGTATTGGTAAGTTACACGCATTGCACCCCGCATACTTAGTACATTCAAACATTCTAACACATACTCTTGCCCTCGTGATTTTTACCATGTAGGGGCCATGGACCTTGATCATCCTCCGTTTGACGCTTAGCTTGGATGTTGATTTTTCTTGTAGTGATGAGTCCTATATTTGAAGGGACGAATGACCACCCATCTATCTATGTTACCGCTTCATCTTTGTACTTGAGGGTAAGCCCGGGGTATGTCTTAGCCCCCGACCCGTCTATGTAGAGGCATTATTGGACACCTTGTAAACCTTTTTACGATATATGCTATGAGTTATGGTTAAGTCTATGTTATGTATTTGGTTATCTTTAAGTACCGATATGTGACTTGCTCTTATGTTGATGGAAAGATCCAAATTCCCAAATTGTCCCCATAGCGTGAGTCTTACTTTCTCGTCCCTTAGAACTATGTGTTGATTGTTGATTACGCTTCTGAACTGATGATGCGAGTTTTGGTATCTTGAGGCTTGTTTGGAGACTCTCAAATTACCATACGCCGCGTCACATCTAGGCCCTAGGTCCGGGTCGTGACACTACTCCATATATATAGGAGTAAGGTTTGTGTACATTTTATTAGTATCCTTGAGCTCTCTTATGGAATTACACTATATATGTCTTGTTAAAATAATTAGTTAGAGGAATATGAATAACTATGATTCATATAATTGATTTTAACTTGTTTGTATTAACATAAAGTTAATTTATATCGTATTCCTTGTTTAGATTTTCAAAAAATATTATCTTCAAAATGCTACTTTTGCTAGATAATAGAAAAAGGGTTTAGAAATATATTTCTAATCTGACAAAACTGTTCAGTATAGTTTAACATATATAGCAAAAGAAGTAAATTAAAGATTTTATTGAAATTATTCTTTTGAAAATTTTCTGAAAAGCTAACAATTTGCACAGAACTAGTTCCTTGCTCGCTTAACATGTGGGAGAATGAAACTAAAATTATATCAGAATTATTTATCATGTTGTTTTATACTAAATATGGACTATTACTTATTTTCTTCATTACATAAATTAGTTACATGTTTTGGTCAAATTTTCACAATTCTCACAAAATGCAAAATCTTACTTAAAATGGACTAAGACGATACAATTTTCCCTTTTAAATGAACAGTAATTTATGCTTCAATAAATTTCAAACATGATTGGTGAATGGAGATGCCCTTATAATGTATTTGCTAGCCTTTGATGGTGGATCCCTATAAAGAATTGACAGGCTTCTGTGCTGATAAGCATTTGAAGCACAAGTCACACAAATATGAAAAGCAAGATCAAAGTGAAATAACTCCTTTGTCCAATTTGATGTGGCACTCTTCGAATTGACACGATGTTTAAGAAATAAAGAAAGACTTTTAAAACTTGTGATCTAAAATAATCGTTAGATATTTGAGCAGTAGAGGTGTGCATAGGTCGGTTTGACTCAGTTTTATACATTTTCGGTTCGATTTATCAATTTTCAGTTTTTAAATATGCTAAATCAATAAGAAATCAATAAAAATATTTTTTGGGTTTTAATTCTTTAAAGGTTCGATTTTTGGTTTATCCATAAGAATGACAGTGAGAATTTGCATTAATAAAAATCAGATAGAGTACGAAAACTGTGTTTAGAAACTAGCAAAAGCTATAATTAGTTGATTATAATCTAAAATACTAAAGTGAATTACTAATCACTTAAGTATTGTAAAGATTAAAATATATAAAGTCTTGCTATAGTGTCCTAATACTATTAAATTATTAATATTTAATATTTATGACGGGGTAAAATAGTAACTTATTATAGTCTTATTGGGTTACCGATTTACCCAATAATCCAATAATAAAAATCGATATCAAACCGATAACCCAATAATACACCATTAAAAACTTGATAACCCAATAACAATAAACCAATAACGTTTTTATCAGTTAGATTCATCGGTCGATTCGGATTTTGCACATCCCTATTAATACATATTTTTGGGCTTGATTAGAGCGTGTAAAAATTTAAAAAATCATGAAATCGGATAGACCAAAGGCAAACTTTTCATTGAAATCACCTTGCCATTTTCACTCTTAACAATGATTTTTGTATGTGCCTTTTCACGTCGCTTTGATTTTTCTCCTTTGACCTTCCATATATTCTCATTAGATGGTTTCATGAGATCATAGCCCCATACGTAAACTCTAATATGGTTTAACAAGACAAAGGAACTTCATTCGATTCATTTTATGATGTGTATTCTTGGTTGTCACAAAAAGAGAAAACTACAAAGAATGTCACAAGTCACTAACGTCATTTATTCTAAGAAATTCTTTCTTTATTTCTATGTATAATAATATTTATCAAACATTTATTAATACGAGGTACTATTATTTCCTAAATCTTTCATACATTTTCAGAGGGAATGTAAAATGGTAAACTAGACATACAGACAAGTTAAACACAAAACACTAGACTTCAAGAATCACATATTGTATATCTCTATAATTGTATAAAAAGATATTAGAATATTAGTGGACATATAAATCAAGAAACTGACCTAGAATTGTAATCATTTTTTTACCTTTCTCAACTGTTTGATGACTATGAAGTGATATATGTGTGAGTATTATATTAAAGAGATTGTGAGTACATGTGTTGATGTGGAATATGCATGACATACATGTCTGTAATGCCTCACAAATTCTAAAAAAAAAAATTCGAGCCATCCTTCTTATGGCTATATCCAAACCCGAGGGATTTCGAAGTTGCAACTGTATTGTTAGGTTCATTCCTAACTATTTTGAAGTGTATCAAATGTGATTTGGGGTCATAAGTGACCTCTAATAGCAAGCAGAAGTTTAAAGCAATCCTGCCGGTCAAGTATTTATCGTTAGTTTATGCAAGGGTCAACTTTACATGACTATAACTGCCAACATTTAGGAGTCGTTTGGTACAAAAATGAATAATGTAGGGATTAGTAATGGAGAAATTAGTTATGCAGGGATTAGTAATGCTAGAATTATTTTTTTTTATCTCATGTTTGGTTTATTGTTTTCCATTTAATGTTGTGTTTGGTTTAAAATTCCATAACAAGTTTTTTTCTAATTGTATGAGATATTCTATTTCATGTAATTAGAAGAAAGTAAATTATTTTTTGTGACTTCTAACTAGTTAGGGAAATAATAATTTATCATTATGTTTGCTATTTTCTCACTTGAATTATTTGAAATTAAATAATTATAATCTTAATAAATTTGCCATTTATAAAATGTCAATCTTTAATTCAATAAAGATAGATCATCTATTATTAAAATAGAGAAGATGGTAAACAATTGTAAAATAGACAATCTATATTTACAAATAAAAATTTGGAAGTTGTTTATATCGTACAAGGTCAATCAACTTTGAGAATATATCTAACATCATTGGACTTTATATTGTATCAATAAAATCCCTCAACTAAAATTAGTTATAAAAGAAATTGACATGTCAAAATATTTTTTATGTATTATGTAAATATGAAACTACAAATAAATAAAAATTTAAAAATTTGACATGGTAAATGTATTTATTTTCATACTATGAAAATATGAACCAACAAATATTTAAAATTTGTAAGCTAGTTTATTTAAATAAATTTACTACTATAAAACTACACATATAAAATATAAAATTTAGAAAACAAAAAAAATGTAAAGGTATTACTTGAGGAATATTTTTGTGTTTATGTATTTAATCCTATGGTATTAGTCTAATGTATTAGTGTCACGACGAGGACCAGGGGTCTAGGTATGACATGACGAATGGGAACCCGAGGATCCTCAAACAAGCCTCAAGATACCAAAAACTCACATCATCGGTTTGAAAGCATATACAAAAGTAAACACATAGTTCTAAGGGACGGGAAAGTAGGACTCACACTATAGAGGCATCTGAGGAAAGAGATTAACATGAATTCACATAACACATAGCACAAAGTGACTAAGGGGCGGGTAAGCATGACTCACGCTATAGGGGCAATTCGGAACTTCAGATCCTTCCATCACAGCATATAACCAAACCATAAATTGCATAATCAACTCACATAAAGATAGTCAAAGGTAGTCAATCCATAACATAGACTCTAAGTGTAGCACATAACATATAACGTAAGGAAGTTTACAAGGTATCCAACAATGCCTCTACATAGATGGATCAGGGGCCAAGATATTCCCCGGGCTCACCCACAAATACATAAAGGAACAAAAGTAACATATATAGGTAGATAGATGGTGGTTCCTTCTTGGAAGATAGGACTCACCACTACAGATAACCTCGAAATCCAAGCTAAGCGTTGGATGGTAGAAGATCAAGGTCCTCGTGAAACGACCCCAAAAAGTACACAAAAATTTTTCTTGAAAGTGCTGATAATCGTAATTTCTATATATCTCAAAATTCATACGTGATATCAAAAATCCGACTTCATATTCTTGTTCAAGGAAAAATTCGAGTGGGAGATGGATATAACCTTAATTTTAGAAGACCCGTTGCGAAATCTCATTTCGCCGAAATTTCTCTTTCCAATAAGGGTAAGCGTTCCCTCTACGACGCGGAGCTATCATGGATGAAATGACCCCAAAAAGTGCACGAAAATGTGCCTAATAAATGTCCAGAATCGTAATTTCTATATATCTCAAAATTCGTGTGTTATTTCAAAAATTCAACTTCATATTCTGTTTTAGAGGGCAAACTTGAGCGGGGAATAGGTCTAACCTAAATTTTAGAGGAACTGTAGCAAAATTCAAATTTTCCAAAGTGGACAACATTCCAGTGTCCAGGCGCGCCCCTAGTGCGACGCGTCAGGGGCGCGAAGTGCCTCATTTTTTTTTGTCAATTTTTGGTGATTTGGTCCATGGCTTTTGGTTCTTGGGCCTAAGCCTTCCCATACATGAAAATGCCAATACTTAGCTTTATTTCACCCTCATATCATACAAGACATTTCCTAATACTCTTTCAAATACTTAGGCAAATATTTCACCCAATTCGAGTGTCCTAAACTAGTTCGGATCTCAAGAAACTCATTCAAGCTTCAAGCTCTCATTCAAATCTAATTCAAGCTTATTTATGTCATTTAATACTATCGTGGGTCCCCTACATCAAGCCAAGTTCAAAGGAATTTCCGTTGGCTAAGTTTTGCCTAAGTACTGGTAGGAGGGTCAAATTTAAAGGGGCATATCTCTTACAACACAAAGAACTGGGTGGTCCACGACCTAGCAAATCAATTTTCTTTGAATTATCCTCCCAAAGCACTTGGTTTACCTTATTTAGAGTTCGGATGAAGAAGTTATGCCCGTTTTCATAGAACTTGTATGTGCAGGGGTATATATGGGTTTTTGCCAAATTCCGCCTCATTAATGGCATTACATAAATTCAGCCATTTCTATTGGTACTTTGGGAATTCCTATGCTATCTTAACACCTCCTAAAGACCTAACCCTATTCCTAAAGATCAAATTCACTCCTTCCAATTGGAATACACTCTCAAATTCTCTCAAGAGCCTCTATCAAAATCCCAATACAAATTCAAGAAAACTCAAGAGCAAGCTTTGGATTCCAAGACCCACTTCCAAACTTCAAGTCTTTCACAACTCAATTTAAAGAAATTCAAGGTCTAAGGTACCTTTCACCTATGGAGTCCAACCCTTTCTTTTCATGAAAATTGTATGTTTTCAAGTTGTATTACTTATGGGTATTACTTAATACGAATTATGATTACAAATTATGTTTGATTTTTAATGAAATGTAATTGGAAACACATGTTTTACCCATTTCAAGATTATACTATGAGATGGTTTGTCTATTGTGACTATACATGTTTTGGGGTATGAAATTATGGACTATTATGAGATTTGATGATGGATTGTATATTGCATGATGGTATTACCAAGTGTTGGTGAGTTGTTTTACCTCAAGATTTCTTGCATGATTTCACTCTTGATTTCATGGTTTTACACTATCATTACACACCCACCAAGTGTTTGATAAAATGCCCTTTCAAGGATTCTTTAAGCTTTGATGATCTATTAGTCGATTTATAATTCAAGTAACTCTATGATGATTTTGGGCAAGTCATGAAAATATTGATGATGTTGTAGGGCTGGATTAAGCCCTTTTTTCTAAAAGATTTTACCTCTTGTGAGCCTTTGATGTTGATATTAATGCAAGGGTGATGTTGATGATGGCTCATTCTTATGATTTATGATTAGGCTCACCATTTGAGGTCAATGATTTTAAGAGCTACTCGTGCCATGTCTCTATGTTTACTGCAAGTATTTAAAATATAATTATCTTATATATTTCGTGGGATTAGACTTAACACCTAGTGCACTAGAGGCGAGTCCCCAAGTCCCAAAACTACGTGCCACCATAGGTGAAGGGTTTAGAGATGAGTTCCCAAATCCCTAAGAGGCGAGTACCCTAAATATGAGGGCTTGAGGCGAGTACCCGAGTTCAGGCTTGAGGCGAGTACCCGAGTCCAAGAACTAGTGGTGAGTACCCAGTTCACATAAGGCTTAGTGCATCCACTGAGTCATTAGGAGGTTCATCTTGGCAAGTAACTTTCCCGTTTCCTTCGGTGTAGGGTTGACATCAGGATTCTAAATTATATCTCGTTTGGTCTTATTTTATGTCGGTTGAGGTTTCTTCCCACACTTATATATTATGTTCTATGTAAGATGAATGATTTGCAATACATGATTTACTTAAGCATTGATCATACATGCCATATTGTTATTATGCTCTCTATTACTTATCATATGCATTTCGACTATGTTGCCTATGTCTTATCACATTACATCCTACATACTTAGTACATTCAAAAGTACTAACGCATACTCTATGCCTACATGATGTCACAATGTAGGAACTGGAGCTCCTATTGATTCTCCTCGTGGCTATACAGATTGTTCAAGTTAGCTGTTGGGGAGTCCTCATATTCGGGGACAATATATATCTTCTTTCATGTTTATTGTAGTATATCTTGTAAATTTTGGTAGCTAAGTTCTATGTCTAGAGGTGTTGTTGGAAAAGTTATGTATTATACTTGAGCTTTGACTCATTTATGTTATTCAAGTGTTTAACTTTTTCTCTTAGTCCTAATTTCCCTTATTTATGTTCTTATGTTGTTTTATCTTGCTTTCGTGACCAAGGATATGTGTGTGATATACTAGGAGACTTGTTTGGAGTTTCTTCGAGTTCCCATTCGTCGGTCACGTCTAAGTCCTAGGCTAGGGTCGTGACAGCGGTGATGTGTATTTTTGCTGTCAATTTTTCTGTTTTGGTCCAAGGCTTTTGGGTCTTGGGCCTAAGCGCCCCTATGCATAAAAACACCTATACTTAAGAGTCATTTTTCAACCTCATATAATACAAGGCATTCTCTAATATTCTCTCAAACCATTAGAAAAATATTTTACTTTAAATTCAAGTGACAAATCTCTTTCCGGATCTTAAGGATTTCAGTCAAGCTTCAATTCTCCATTCTAATCTTCATCAAGGAATTCGCCAAAGCTAAGGTATGTGAGTTTCAACCATTGGGTCACGACCTTAGCCTAGGTTTTCAAGATTCATTTATGCATAAATCACATGTTTTTAAGTTGATTTACTTATGGGTCTTACTTAATATGAATTTGACTATGAAAAATGTCGGGGTTTCATAAAATTGTTGTTGTTTAAGCATGTTTTGGGTTATGAATCTTTGATCTATCTTAAGATTTGAGTGAAAGATTTTGATGTATATTGCATGAGGGTATTACCAAGTATTTGTGGGTGGTTTTGCATTGATTTTTCTTGCATGAGTGCACTGTTGAGTTGCATGATTTAGTACTAGTATTACACATCTGCCAACTGTTTGATAAAATGCCTTTTTAAGGATTCTTAAAGTTTTGATGATCTATTGGTTGATTTATGAGTCAAGGGACTTCATGATGATTTTGGGCTTTCCAAAGATGTGTTTAAGTCATGAAAATATTGATAATGTTGTAGGGCCGGATTAAGCCCCTCTTCTCAAAGATTATACCTCTTGTGAGCCTTTGATGTTGATGTTAATGAAAGGGTACTGTTGATGAAGAACCATTCTTATGTTTGAAGTTAGGCTCACCATTTGAGGTCAATAATGTTAAGATCTACTCATGCTATGTCTCTATGTTTATTGCAACTTATTAAAGTATGATCATCTTATATATTTCATGGAATTAGACTTAGCACCAAGTGGACTAGAGGCGAGTACCCAAGTCCTAGAACTACGTGCCACCATAGGTGAAGGGATTAGAGGCGAGTCCTTAAATCTCTAACAGGCGAGTACCCTGAATATGAGGGCTTGAGACAAGTACCTGAGTACGGGCTTGAGGCAAGTAGCCGAGTATAGGAACTAGAAGCGAGTACCCAATTCACATAAGGCTTAGTGGATTCCCTTAGGCATTAGGAGGTTCACCTTGGCAAGTAACTTCCCCCTCTCTTCTGGTGTAGGGTAAGCATTGAGATTCCAAGTTGTAGCTCACATAGTCTTACTTCATGTCAGTAGAGGTTTCTTCCCACACTTATATATTATGTTCTATGTAAGATTAATGATTTGCAAAGCATGATTTACTTAAGCATTGATCATACATGTGATATTGTTATTATGCTATCTATTGCTTATCATTATAATTTTTTCTATGTTGCCTATCTCTTGTTGTATTGCATCCTACATACTTAGAACATTCAAACGTACTAACGCATACTCTACGCCTACATGATATCACCATGTAGGAACTGGAGCTCCTATTGATTCTCCTCGTCGTAGCTAGAGGGATTGTTCAAGTTAGGTTTTGGTGAGTCCTTATATCTGGGAACAATATATATTCTCTTTCATGCTTATGTTTAGACTACATCTTGTATATTTGGATTAGCTATTGTCATTATTATAAGGGTGAGCTAGTTGCTTGTCTTATCCCCCACTAAGTTCTATGTTTAGAGGTGTTGTTGGACAAGTATTTAATGATGCTTTAAGCTTTAGTTTCCTTTGACTCCTTTGATATTTTAAGATATGAAAGATGTCCTTAGCCCTGTGTTCCCTTTTTACTATTTCTTATCTATGTTTTATTGCTTCCACGACCAAGGATGTGTAATGATATGTTAAGAGGCTTGACTGGGGTCCCTTCGAATTCCCCATTCGCCATGTCACGTCTAGGCCCTAGGCATGGGTCGTGATAAACGGTCCCTACATGGTGAAATCATGAAGGCAAGAGTATGCG
>JAOTQR010088201.1:0-79190 GCA_025774065.1 Solanum ossicruentum
AAATGGTTTATTCAATAATTTAGGTGTTCTCTTAAGCTTCCCAGCAACTAGTGGGGTAATGTATGATAGTGTAGAATAAGGGTCAATTAATTCATATACATTATTAGAGAAGATGGACAATGTACCTGTGACCACATCAGGTGAAGCTTCCAAATTCTGCTGACTCTCCAATGCATAAGTGCGATTCTGGACCCCGCTAGAGCTAGCTACCCCTCTAACACCTCTACCACGACCCGTAGGTACTTGTTGGCCTCTTCCTAACAGAGGAACTACTGATGATGATGCCACAGCTGACCCAGTAGGTTGTTCTATCTCACCCATATGCCTCTTCGGGCAATCTCTTATCATATGCCTTGCCGCACCAGACCAATAATAGCCATCTGTCCCAACACGACATATACCTGGATGATTTCTTCCACACTATTTACAAGGTTGTCTAGGAGTCATTGACTAGCCTGCTGATCCTCTTGTTGTTTGCGAACCTTGTCCCTCACCTCGTTGACCAAACTGATTACTTCTAGACCCTTGAAGTTGTGGTAGGGCACTGGCTACAGAATAGGAAGATGATGACGTAGGCGGTCTATTAGAAAACCGAGGCCTAAATTCACATTGGGATGGTGTAAACTGCCCTGAAGATCTGTTCCTCTTAGATTGTGCACTTTTTAACTCCTGTGTCCTCTTTCTCTGCCTCTAGTCCTCCAATTTCTAGGCAAAATCTTGCATCCTTGTAGTCTCTGACCAGATACGTATCCAATTTATCCATATACCGATGAACTCTATCTTCCATAGAAGCAACTACTTTAGGAGCATACCTGGATAGGGAATCAAATTGGAGGTTATACTCCCTCACGCTCATATTCCCCTAGTGAAGATTCAGGAACTGATCTACACGGGCCTCTCGAATCTCCAATGGCAAGTAATGGTCAAGGAAGGCCTCTTTGAACTCCTTCCAGGTATTCGGGGGTGCATCTATATCTTTGGACTGCTTCCATGCTTCATACCACAATATAGCCACACCCTTCAACCAATATGCTGCTAACTCAACAACATCTATACCACTGACATACATAACATCAAAAGTACGCTGAATCTGATCAATGAAGTCTTGGGGATCTTAATTAGGATCATACCCAGTGAAAGTTAGAGGGTCCAAATTAAGAAAGTCCTGTATCCTCATGCCAGTTGCCTTATTTGTACTACCTACACCCATAACTGGACCTTCCTGTCTTTGGCCAGCAACTATACAAGTCAGTAGTTGAACCGCATTTCTCAAATCCTACACTGTAGCATCGATTGGTGGTTCTGGGGAATTTCACTATTTTTGGGTTCATCGAGAGTTGAGGTGGTTAAAGGTGTCCATGACAGGTAGTCATCTTGAGTCTCATTTCGTTGTCTCACATGACTAGGTGAACCAACCACCACTTCTACTGCTTTTCCTTTCCCATTGTTCTTCTTGGTTTCCGGCATACTTGCTCGCTGTACAAAATAATTTAGGAGTTAGACATAATTCACCTAGCTCTATGGCATGATCTAAAGAATGAAAGGAAAGTAACAACTCCTAAATGCTACGTAGCCTCCTGCTTATAAATGTGGTGCACAACACATCGATAAACAAGACTCTACATTGACACAACTTTGTAGACTCCTTAGGATGACCCGATCTGATACCACTTCTGTCACACCCCAAAGTCCCGTTAGGGAAGACTGGCACCCATTGCCGATAAGGCTCCAGAGAACCAACCTATATATATGCGCCTTGTATACATATTATAAGGAATTTCTAAGTTTGGCATGCTTCTAGGAAGATAAACGGCAATAACAAGCTAAAAGGAGATGCGTATGGCTAGGCCATTGGGGCCATGGCGTCTAAAGTATGAGATATGACCCCATATTAATTTACATAGTCTACAAAGCCTCTAGTCAAGAGAAAGTATTTGGTAATATTCGGAACAGGCACCATCTGAATTAACTATATAATGTAAACATATAAGCTCTAAACACGCACAAAGCTCCGGAACAACCTGGAGCTTGGTAACAATAGCTGAATGTCCTGTACTCTACTGGCGAGACCTACTAGCACCTGTACCTGCAGCATGAAATGTAGGTCTTCCGTAAGGGACGTCAGTACGAGATAATGTACTGAGTATGTCAGGCAACAAATACTATATATGTAATACAACTCAAATGAGACTATGCACTTGTATAGGATAAGAGACCACCATTAGTTATACTTTGGAATCAAGTATATTATGTTCTTTGTATAGTTTTACATTTATTGTATAAGCTGTGCACATCTTGCACTGTAAATGACAAGCTGATCACTGGTACAACTGTATCGGGATCGTCCCTGGCTAGGTTCTTCCTCAACCCCTCGGGCTACCACATGTAATAAGATTTTTCCCTGGCTAGGTGATTCTTCCACCCCTCTGGGTAACGGGATCGTCCCTAGGTAGGTTCTTCCTTAACCCGTCGGGCTACCACCCGTGATAGGATCGTCCTTGGCTAGGTGATTCTTCCACCCCTCGGGCTACCACCCATCAATAAACAATATGCTTTTTCTTTCAATTATCTTTGAGATGATTCTTTTGATGGTCGTAATATTGGAGCTTTAGGGCTATATATACAACATATGACATGTAGATAATCAAAAAAGGCAATATGACAATGGACAGAGTATGTTACATTAATAATGCAATGCATATGAAATGACATAACTCGTGAACATTACTTAGCAACAAGAGTTCATTTAACTTGGTATCCAAGTATGGATGTAGATTTGAAGATGATTGTTTATGGAATCATATAAACATGTAACAAAAGTGGAGAAACAATTAATTGTTGTGTCGGAGTTGGTAAATACCTTTATGTACCAAGGAGAAATCTGTTTTTCATGCCAAATGATACGAAATCAAATAGCCTTACATACCTCATTGTATGACCTTATTACTACCTTGGAGTGGTTGTGGTTTCCCTCAAATACTCAGCTACAGTATATTAAGTAATAAGACTTGTATTAGCAGCAACACAACACTTCTAACAGTCCATTATCATAAAAACGATCACCCGGACAACAAGCTTTCAATTAATGACGCAAAGGCATTTCTTCAACCTTTTTACTTATAAACGTATTTCTAACAACCATTATTGTGTACATGTCTTACACATCTTATTTTCAGACCCTTAATTTTCCTAAAATAGCCTACAAAACACAACACATAACAATTCTTCACAACATACAAACAAGCGGCATAACGCTACATCCTTTCACCATACTTTGACGTCAACACTCCCAAACTTATTTTAATTTCACCAAAATTGTACCCAATAGTTTTACACATAAAACCAGTCTTAAAATAGTCCAAAGATATTCCCAAAATATGTGAAAGTCGTGGAACAACATATTACAATTTTCAGCTCCCAAGTTTCTTTTAAGAGTGAAATTACGATAGTACAACATCTAATCTTTGTGGACTGTATAAGTGGTGCATCAGCTTAATTACATGACTAACAACCTATATATTGTTAGAACATAAGTCTAACTTCATAATTCATCGAACCAATTAAGATAAAATCCTCTTGAACAACAACAAACATTCACAACAACACTTAGGACACATGCTGTCCGGAATTTTCAGCATAACATAATAGCACATACTTCTTGTTTTTTCCATGAAGAAACCATACTAGCAATATCTATAACTTAAATCATGTTAAGAACATCAAATACTCTTCATAATATAGCCCAAAAACCATATAGAAGTCACTGAAATAAAAGGTAAGTGTGCAGCAACTTTTTGGACACAAGCTATCCAGAATTTCCAGCAGATTTCCAGCATAAGATACTATAATATACTTCTTGCTTTTCATGAAGAAATCATACTAAATACACAACTATATAATTGCTTAACTTTTCCTTATAGGTTCTGGATTCCCTTCAAAATCCTTAGAGAATGTGTTTGCAGCTTAGTGAAGTGAATTAGATAGAAGACAAAGGACTTTAAGAAAGTTGAAACTTTATTTCCTAGTGGAATGAATTAGTGCTGCACTTGATCCATTTTTAAAGGTAAATTTGGCCAACTTTATCTTCCACTTGAAACTTGATAATGACACCCATTAATAGTCTATTAATTCAACATCTTATCCTCCGAAATAAGGCTTAATTGGGTCTCAAATATAATGGACCTTCGCTGCCAATTTCCAGCTTTGTTCTTAGTTGGTTTTGGGTCCAAATGACCAAGTTGTTTGTAGTGTACTTAGGACGTTTTTAAAATTCTTTTTGTAATGAAAATAAGGTCTATTTATGATATTAAAACATGGGCCAAATTTACACCCTTAACACAAAATTTATTCATAATTGAGCTTGAATAAATTCAATGTCGACCCTCATCTCCGTTTAGCAATCAATTTTAAGCTAAGAAAGTAGGTGACTCACCTACTAAATTATTAAGTCATACAATAAGCTCAGTTCCTTACTTAATTTAGGGCTGATATATCCTCAGTTTAGCACCAATACATATATACCCTCGACCCTCTTAAGAACTTAGACTCACATATCGCCCATTAACACGAGATTCAAGCACTTTCAAGAATTGACACTAATTTGATGAACCAATAACATGATTCATTCACATAGCATTAGTACATGTGAAATGTGGGGTGTTACAACAATCTTGTGATCAGTGACCTTCCTCAAGCATTTGGTGAATCTCTCCCATGTGGTACTAATAGAGTCATCCGACAATTATTCAAAATTGTTTATTTGATCTTTGAGTTTTAGCTTCTTTTATCTTGGGAAATATCTTTCTGGAAACACTCTCTGAAGCTCTGCCCAACTTGTTATTATACTCGGAGGATGTTCAGACAACCACATAGTTGCATTACCAGTTAGTGACAATGGAAACACCCGCAAACCAACAATATCAAGAGAAAGATTTTTCGTCCTCATAACACTCTTGTAGACAAAAACGACATTATGGAGATGACGATGGGGATCCTTTGAAGGTAGCCTTGTTAATAATCCACGATTTTGGAGCATTTGAATTAATCCACTTGACACTAAGAACTTAGCGTCTACCGGTAATAGAGGCAACACTACAGTGCCAGTAATGTCTATATCCATAAAGTTCAAGCGATATTGGTTCCAACTATAAGTGTTTTCATTGAAATCCTTAATTTGTGGCCGATAATCCCTGGGAGGTGGATTTTCTTCTCTTCCCATATCATTACTCATATTCATTTCATCCTCAACCACGATATCTTCATTCACTTGAGTCATTCATCTAAAAAAGTCGATGGTTCTCCAAATTGATTAGAGCTAAGGGAGTGCCTTGGCTCCTTGTGATAGGCGTACAACCTAGTACATCCTGTAATTACAATCAAACAACAAAAACAAAAATAAAAGTAACATACACGAGAATCTGTAAATTAATATTTGAACTAATTAATAGTGAAATCAAGTCAAAACCTAGCCGTGCTCCCCGACAATGGCGCCATAATTTTTTATGATGTTTACGCTCCAATAAGAAAGCGGTCGCTGTCAGAAATAAACCTAATCGGAGGTTACGGTCAAATCCACAGAGAATACTACAAGAGTTTACCATCAATCATTTTGAGTATTTATAACTAAAATCATCGATGGGGGGGTTTACGATTTGGAAACAAACATAAAATAAACACTATGCTACTATGTAAGGAAACACTCAAATTTAGGGGCAACTTGGGAATTGTGTTCCCTAGGGTTTGTTGACTCGATTACCTTAGACAACATGACTGCGGTTAGAAATTCACATGCAGGATGGTAACATAGGTTCTTCCAGCCCTCTTGTGAAAGTGAAGGTTGAATTTCACCATATCACGTTATCGACAACCATGGTGTGCTAACCGTTACCTATTCTCCTAGTCAATCTCCCCTTGATCAGGTTTGATTGATTAGATGAGAACATATTAATCAAATCCTGTTATTCACTTTCCTTTTCCTATTCGTCACTGCCCTGATTAGGATCATGATAGTAGGCGGGGTTTGTTGTTGGCCACCACCAAATAACAATCAAAATACAAGGTAAATAAATAATACATGCAAAACCCCAATAATAGAAATATAATTAATATAGGTTATCTCAAGTCAACTGCCCATTGTTCTGAAAACCCCAAGCTGTGGGTATTTAGCTACTCATGGCTAAGGCAAAATCAATAGGAATGCAAATAATATACATGGTTGAGAATTTTATCCAAAGCAATGAAGAACAATACCACCCCAAGTTGCAAACCACAAGCTTTGATAGATGGAGAATGAATACAATGCGGGATTTGCAATCCCCAAAGTGGGTTTTCCAATAGAAAATGAGAATCTACACAAAATATCCTAAAATATTCTATAGAGAATGTTCAATGTCTCCAATTTCGAATCTCTCCTCAAATAAACCCTGACATAAAGTATTTATAGTATTTGCAAACGTAACCCTAAAAATTACACAAAAAAGATAGCTGGCAACAGGTACGTCTCATAGTTATGACTCGTAGGGTGACTTATGAATCGTAATTGGGGTCTCATATTAGGCACTTGGCATTTTGGACATAGCTGTTATGGTACACTAGTATGAGTCGTTGGTTGGGTTATGACTCATATGCTTTTCTCGTAGTCTAGGCCTTCAGTTTTTTGTCCAAAATTTTTGCTCTCTATTTATTGCCATGAGTCATCCAATACAAGTCGTTGTAAGATCTATGACCCGTAGAGTGGACTCGTAAGGTTGACCTCCACTTAGCACTGATGGGATTAGAATTAACACCAATGTTTTGGATGTCGGCCTGGACTATCTTAAAGGGTCCATACTTCTTTCCTCAAACTATGTGCCAACATAGGATTATATTTTACCCTTGCTATACTAGTGGATCCATTTAGTGCACTTTATAATGAAATCTGCCCCGAAATCGGATGGATACCCATACGGGGGATTACTTTCTCTAAAATGGGATGGGCCCCCATAAGGTGAAGTATGATTTACCTTGGCAAGTACCCCACCTCTTTCCTGATGAGGGGTAATCATCGCGATTCAAAGTTATAGCACACTTGGTCTTACTTTTGTCGATTATGGTCTCTTCACATACATATATTATGTTCTATACAAGTTGAATGATTTACAAGTATGTTTTACTTCAAGCATTGATTATGCATGCCATATTGAGTTTACACATATTTATTGCTTATTATTATACATTTTGACTATATTGGCCTATGTCTTGTTGCACTGCATCCTACATGTTTAGTACATTCAAAAAATACTAACACATGCTCTATGCCTATATGAATTATCGAGTATATAACACCTCACATCTTACAATACTAGTACTATGCAAATGAAACATAATATGGTTTGGTCAAATTAGCGCCCACTTTTTTAAAAGTGCTTGAATCTCAAATTAGAGGGTGATATATATGTCTAACACTGAAGAGGGTCGAGTGTAGATAAGTTTAATGTCAAATTCAGGAGATCACAACCCTAAACAAAGTGAGAGAATTGAGGTGCTTGTAGGACTTAGGAAGCCAGCAGGTGAGTCACCTATGTTCTTAGCTTAAATTGCTAGCTAAACGGAGACAAGGATCGACGTTGAATTTGTCCAAGTCCGATTAAGAATAAAGCCCATGTTAAGAATGTAACTTTAGCCCATGTTTTAGCACCATAAATGGACTATATTTTCAGTACAAGAGGGATATAAAAGGGCCCAAGTACATCACAACCCACTTGACTAATTGGGCCCAAACTTAAATTAAGAGGAATTAGGAAAAATGGGCAGCCAAGGCTCATCAACTTTGAGACTCAATTAGGCCCAAGTGTAAGGGCCAAGTTTCTGTATCACCAGCTTCTTAACATTTACTAATATGTGGTCAAAAGTGCAAGATAAAGTTGGCCAGAAAGACCCTTTAAAAGGACTCAAAAACAGCCCCTTAAGTCATTTCACTTGAAACAATTTTTCAACTTTCCTAAAGAGTCATGTTTTCTCTTCACTTCACAAGGCAGCGAATACAACCCTCTAGGGTTCTTAAAGAAAACTTGAATCTTGAAGTCTAAGGTAAGTGGAAATATCCATGTATTTGTTATACTTATCCCATGACAAACAAGAAATACATGCTAGTTATGCTTTCTGAAAATTTGGACAGCATGTGTCCTAAAGATTGTTGTGAACTTTTCTTGTTATTCAAGAGGATTTTCTCTTCTTGGTTGGTTGAATTATGATGTAAGACTTACATTCTTTACAAGTTATAGTTTTTTAGTGATGTAAATAAGCTGCTGCATCACCTTACAGTCCGCAAAAGTGAGTTCTTATGGGATATTGCAATTGTGTTCCTAGTACGAACTTGTGGGTTGATGGATGGAAGGCTATTGGCTCACGTCTATCATGACTGATCTGGTGCTGTTCTAAGACTATTGTAAGGCTAAATTTATGTATAGATATGTTGAGGATAGTTTGGGTAAAGTTGAAATAAGTTCGGGATTGTCGACGTCGAAATGTAGCGAAGGGATGTAACGTTATGCCCCCTATTTGTATGTTATGTAGAATTATTATGTGTTGTGCTTTGTGGGCTGTTTTAACACTTTTATGGAACTATGATAGGATGCACATGATATGTATATGAGCATGTAAATTAGAAAATACGATTAGAGGCGGAAAGGTTGAAAGAATACGATTGGGTTTACAATTATATGCTTGCTGCCCGTATGTTATTTTTTATGAGATTGGGCTGCCAAGACATATCTATTGGCTACTAATGCTAGTTTTATCAGCTACTGTGTTGTAGATAAATATTTGGAGGAATGAATGGTTATCTTGAGGTAATAGTGAGGTTGTACAGCGAGGTATGTAAGGCTAGTTGATTTCATATTATTTTGCATGAAACATAGATCCCTCCTTGGTACATAAAGGCACTTACCGATTCCAACAAAACTATTAGCTGTGTCTCAACTCTCTCACAAATTTATATGTGCCGATACATAGTCACCTTTAAATCTATATACATACTTGGACACCAAGATACACGAGTTCTTTCTACCAAATAAAGTTCATGTGTTGTTCTACCTCTTATGCATCTCATTATTTCTGTAACTTACTCCTTTCATTATGGTGTTGTCTTTTGTGATTATTTACGTGTCATATGTTGTACCTACAGTCCTATAACTCCAATACTATGACCACCAAAAGAATCATCTCAAAGGTAATTGAAATATAAAATAAAGCTTGTTGATGGGTGGTAACTCGAGTGGTGGAAGAATCACCTAGCCAGGGTCGATCATATCATAGGGGGTAGCCCGAGGGGTTAAAGGAAAAGCCTAGCCAGGAGCGATCCTGATATGGATTTACCACTGATCAGCTAGTCATTTGTATTACATATTTTGCATAGACTATACAGGAAAGGTAAAGTAATAAAAAGAACATAAAGTACCTGATCCCACAGTATAACTAAAGGTGGTCTCTTATCCTGCGCCAGTGCATAGTTTCATTTGAGTTGTTACTTCAAATATAGTATTTCCTGCCTTATATATTCTATACATTATCTCGTACTGACGTCCCTTACAATGGACATGCATTTCATGCTGAAGGTACAGGTGTTAGTAGATCTCCCAGTAGTAGTACAGGATATCCAACTGTTGTTACCATGCTCCAAGATGCTTCTGAGCTTTGTGCATCTAGAGCTTATATTTTTGTACTGTACAGTTACTCGAGGTTGGGCCTATCCCGACCCTTATCAGATACTTTTCTTTATCTAGAAGCTTTGTAGACTATGTAAATTAAAGTATGGTCATGTCTTGTACTTTAAACACCGTGGCACCAACGACCTAGCCATATGCATCTCCTTTTGGCTTGTTATCACTCTTTACTTTCTAAAAGGCATGTTAAACTTAGGAATCCCTTATAATATGTATAAAAAATGCATAGATGCAAGTTAGTTCTCCCGGGCCTTATTGG
Source organism: Solanum ossicruentum (assembly GCA_025774065.1). Taxonomy (NCBI): domain Eukaryota; kingdom Viridiplantae; phylum Streptophyta; class Magnoliopsida; order Solanales; family Solanaceae; genus Solanum; species Solanum ossicruentum. The sequence goes on from JAOTQR010088201.1 coordinate 9,961, forward strand.
TAATGGGTGCAAGTCTGCCTTAATGGGATTTTGGGCATGATAGAAGTGGTATCAGAGAGTGTTGTCATAGGGAGTCTACAAAGTTGTGTCTATGAAGAATCTTGTTTATTAATGTGTTGTGCACCACATTATATGCAGGAGGCTATATGGCATTTAGGAGTTGTTACTTTCTTTTCGTTCTTTAGATCGTACCATGGAGCTAAGTGTAATAGGTGGATTGTGTCTAACCCCTAAATTATTTTGTACAGCAGGTGTGACAGAAACCAGGAAGAACAAAGTTAAAAGGAAGGGAGAAAAAGTGGTGGTTGGTATACCTAGTCAGGTGAGACAATGAAATGAGGTTCAAGATGAGTCTCTATCACAGACATCTCTAACTCCTCCAACTCCTGATGTACACGGAAGTAGTGAAATTTCCCCACGAATACCTATTTATGTTACCAGACAGGATCTGAGAAATGTAGTCCAACTATTGACTCATATAGTTGTTGGCCAAGGTCAAAGGCAGGAAGGTCTAGTTATAGGTACAGGTGGTGAGAATAGGGAAGCTGATACGAGGATACATGATTTCCTTAATTTGGACCCTCCAAACTTCACTGGGTTAGATCTTAATGAAGATCCCTAAGACTTTATTGACTAGACTCAACACACATTAGATGTTATGGATGTGAATGGTAAAGAAGCTATCGAGTTAGCGACATATAGGTCGAAGGGTGTGGCTACATTGCGGTATGAAGCTTGGAAGCAATCTAAGGGTATAAATGCACCTCTAACTACCTGGAAGGAGTTCAAAGAGGCATTTCTTGAGCATTATTTGCCATTAGTGATCCGAGAGGCTGGTGCAAATCAATTCTTGAATCTCCACCAAGGGAATATGAGCGTGAGTAAGTATATCCTTCAATTTAATTCCCTGGCTAGGTATGCTCCTAATGTGGTTGCTACTATGAAGATAGAGTTCATCGATATGTGGATAGATTGAATATGTGTCTGGTTAGAGACTGTACCATTGCTTCCTTGAACAAAGACATGGATATAGTGAGAATGCAAGCTTTTGCACAGAAATTGGAGGATTAGAGGCAAAGGAGAAGGACACAAGAGTTAGAAAGGGCACAGTCCAAGAGAGACAGGCCTACATGGCAGTTTACACCAACCTAAGGTGAGCTTAGGCGTCAGTTTTCTAATAGACTGCCTAGGACATAATCCTCCTACTCTACAGCTAGTGCTCCACCACAACTTCAATGGTCTAGGAGAAACCAGTTTGGTCCAAGAAGTGAAGGGCAAGGCGCCCGGACAGTGAGGTATTCAGCAGCCCAACAAATGACTCCTAGGCAGCCTTATAAATAGTGTAGAGGAATTCATTCAGCTATATGTTGTGTTGGAACAAATTCTTGTTATTGGTGTGGTGCGCCAGGGCATAGATAAAAGATAGCCTGAGGAGGTGTAGGAGAGATATAAAACAATCTACTGGGTCGGCTGTTGTATCATCATCGTTAGTTCCTCTATTAGGTAGGGGTTAACAAGCACCTATGAATCATGGTAGAGATGTTAGAGGGGCAGCTAGCTCTAGCAGAGTCCAGAATCGCACTTATGCTCTGGGAGTCAGCAAAATTTGGAAGCTTCACCTGATGTGGTCATAGGTATATTATCCATCTTTTTACATAATGTATATGCACTTATTGACTCTGGTTCTACATTATCATATATTACACCACTAGTTGCTGGGAAGCGTAAGAGAACACCCAAATTATTGAACCAACTATTTGAAGTGTCTACACAAACTAGTGAATCTAGTATGGCTAGAAGGGTTTATTATGACTATGTAGTAACTGTTTGTGATCGTGACACATTGGCTGACCTTATTGAGCTAGAAATGGTTGAATTTGATGTTATAATGGGCATGGATTGGTTAGCTTCTTGCTATGCCACTGTGGATTGCCGAACTAAGAAAGTGTACTTCCACATTCCAAATGAGGAAGTTCTTGAATGGAAAGGCAATATTGGGTAACCAAAGAGTAAGTTTATATCTTATTTTAAGGCCAGAAAGATTATATCTAACGAGTATATATGTCATTCACTTAGGGTAAGGGATATGGAGGCAGAATCGCCAACTCTTTAATCAGTTCCAATGGTGAATGAATTTGTTGATGTGTTCCCTGAAGAACTCCAAGGCTTACCTCCAGAACATGAAATAGATTTTGGTATTAAATTACTTTCAGGTAGTCAACCTATTTCCATCCCTCCGTATAGAATGGCCCCGACAGAGTTGCATGAATTAAAAGAGCAATTAAAAGACTTATTGAAGAAGGGTTTTATAGGACGTATTGCATCCCATTGGCGTACACCAATGTCATTTGTATGCAAAAAAGATGGCAACTTGAGAATGTGTATCGACAATTGAATAAGGTGACAATTAAGAATAAATACCCTCTTACCAGGGTTGATGATTTATTTAATTAGTTATAGGGTGCCAAATGCTTTTCAAAAATTATTTTGAGATCAGGTCATCACTAATTGAGGGTGAAGGAGAATGCTATACCTAAGACTGCTTTCAGAACACGCTATGGTCACTTTGAATTTCTTGTTATCTCATTTGGGCTAACGAATGCACCAGCAGTTTTTATGGATCTGATGAACAAGGTACTTAAGCCATTCTAGGATGTGTTCATGATAGTATTTATAGATGATATTTTGGTATATTCAAGATCATAAGAGTACCACGAAAATCACTTACGACAAGTGTTATAGGTTCTTCGTGATTAACAGTTGTATGCCAAACTTTCTAAATGTGAATTTTGGCTAAAATCAGTAGCATTCTTAGGTCATATTTTGTCTGATAAGGGAATAAGGGTTGATTCACAAAAGATAGAGGATGTGAAAGGGTGGGAAAGGCCTACGATACCCATGAAAGTTCGGAGCTTTCTAGGGTTGCCAGGTTATTACAAAAGGTTTGTTTGAAAGTTGTTCTTCTATTTCTGCACGTCTAACAATGTTGACACATAAGGCAACCAAGTTCTAATGGAATGATGCAAGTGAAAGGAGCTTCCAGGAGCTGAAAAAGAAGCTAACTTCTGCTTATGTGCTAGTGCCTCCAGAAGGCACCGAGGGGTACGCAGTGTATTGTGATGCTTCAGAAGTTGGCTTAGGGTGTGTACTGACACAACATGGTAGGGTAATTGCTTATGCATCTAGAAAGTTACATCCACATGAGAAAAACTATCCAACACATGATCTTGAGCTAGCAGCAGTTGTATTTGCTCTGAAAATATGGTGCCACTATTTATATGGGGTTCACGTTGACATATATATGATCATAAGAGCCTACAATACATCTTAAAGCAAAAATACCTAAACTTAAGACAACGGAGGTGGGTAGAGCTAATGAAGGATTATGACGTTGATATACTTTACCACTCGGGGAAGGAAAATGTGGTAGCCGATGCTCTGAGCCATAAGGCAATCATGAATACTGGTGATCAAGCCGTGGTAAGTCATGAAGTGGCTAAGTATCTATGACAACTAGGTAGTTTAGGAGTTCGCCTTCTTGAGACTCCAAAGAAAGGGGTTATTGTACATAATAGCAGCGTCTTGATTAGTAATGGAGGTGAAAGAAAAATAGTTTGAGGATCCTATTCTACGACAGCTTAAGGAAAAGGCGAGTCAGAGTACGATAAAGGGCTTTGACCTTTCACAAAATGGAGTACTTTATTGCCAAAATAGAATATGTGTGCCTGGACTAAGGAAAAGGGTAATGGAAGAAGCCCATCATTCCCGATATTCCATCTATCTAGGATTAACTAACATTTCTCATGACCTGAAGGGAATGTTTTGGTGGGGAGGCATAAAAAGGGACCTTGCAGAATTTGTGGTTCAATGTCCAAATTGTCAACAAGTGAAAGTAGAACACCAAAAGCCAGGAGGTTATATGCAATGTATAGAGCTTCCAACATGGAAGTGGGATATGATCAATATGGATTTTGTTACTGCTTTGCCTCGCTCATTTCAGAAGTTTGACTCCATATGAGTAATAGTTGACAGACTCACAAAGTCAGCACACTTCTTGCCAGTCAGGAGTGATTATACAGCTGAAGAATATGCCAAGATATACCTCAAAGATATAGTTGAGCTACATGGAGTCCCAATATCCATTATATCCTACTGAGGAGCTATATTCGCTGCAAAGTTTTGGAAGTCCTTCCAAAAGAGTTTAGGGACACAAGTGAATTTGAGTACATCTTTCCACCCTTAAATAGATGGTCAAGCAGAATGCACCATTCAGACACTAGAAGATATGTTGCGAGCTTGTGCATTGGACATTAAAGGTAGTTGGGTAGACCATTTGCCACTTATTGAATTTACCTATAATAATAATAGCTACCACGCGAGTATCAAGATGGAACCTAACGAGGCTTTGTATGGGAGGAAATGTAGGTAGCCAATTAGATGGTTTGAAGTGGGTGAAACCACCTTGCTTTGGCCAGATCTAGTACAAAAAGCCATGGAAAAAGTTAAGGTAACACAGCAGTGGCTAGAAACAGCCCAAAGTCATCACAAATCATATGTGGATGCTAGAAGGAGAGGACTGGAATTCTCAGTAGGGGATTGGGTATTTTTAAAGGTGTCTCCAATGAAAGGGGTTATGAGATTTTGTAAGAATGCAAACTGAGCCCATGTTACACAGGGCCATATCAGATTATTAAGAGGTGTGTGCAGGTTGCATAAGAACTAGAGCTACCCTAAGAGCTTTCAATGGTTCATCTAGTTTTTTATGTCTCAATGCTTCAAAAATACATAGGTGACCTATCCCGTGTCACTCCTATTGAAGACATGCAGGTTACAGAAGATCTCACATATGAAGAGGTACTTAGTGCTATTCTAAATCATCAAGTTAAGAAGCTAAGGAATAAAGAAATAACTTTAGTGAAGATACATTGGAGGAACTGGCAAGCAGAAAAAAGAACATGGGAGGCCGAGGATGTTTTGAAATTAAAATACCCTTACTTATTTGAAGCTAAATAAGAAGTCCAACATGCAGAATTGGGACACTAATAGGTATGTGTGATTGAATACTTAGTGTGTTATCAAAAGTTTGTGTAAGTAAAGATTTAAACATGGTTAAGCTATCAAATTATGCTAACATTTGAGGATGAATATTCCTAAGGGGGGAAGATGTAACACCCCACATCATACAATACTAGTACTACGCAAATGAAACATGATATGGTTTGGTCAAACTAGCACCCATTTTTTTAAAAGTTCTTCAATCTCAAATTAAAGGGCGATATGTATGTCTAACGCTGAAGAGGGTCTAGTGTAAATATGTTTTACGTCAAATTTAGGGGATCACGACCTTAAACAAAGTGAGAGAATTGAGGTGCTTGTAGGATTTAGGAAGCTAACAGGTGAGTCACCTACTTTCTTAGCTTAAATTGCTAGCTAAACAGAGATGAGGACAGACATTGAATTTGTCCAAGTATGATTATTTATAAGTCCGTGGTAAGGGTGTGACTTTAGCCCATGTCTTAGCATCATAATGGACTATATTTTTAGTCTAAGAAGGATATCAGAAGGGCCTAAGTACATCACAACCCACTTAACTAATTGGGCCCAAACTAAATGAAGAGGAATTAGGAAAAATGGGCAGCAAGGCCCATCAACTTTGAGACCCATTTAGGCCTAAGTGAGATGGCCAAGTTGCTGCATCACCAGCTTGTTAACATGTGCTAATATGTGGTCAAAAGTGCAAGAGGAATTCGGCCAAAGAGACCCTTTAAAAGGGATCAAAAATAGCCCCTTAGGTCATTTCACTTGAAATAATGTTTCAACTTTCCTAAAGCGTTTGTTTTCTCTTTACTTCACTTTACAAGGCCGCCAATACAACACTCTAGGGTTCTTGAAAGAAACCTAAATCTTGAAGGCTAAGGTAAGTGGAAATATCCTTGTATTTGTTATGCTTATCCCATGACAAACAAGAAATATGTGGTAGTTATGCTTGTTACAGCATGTGTCCTAAAGATTATTGTGAACTTTTCTTGCTATTCCAGAGGATTTTCTCTTCTTGGTCAGATTAATTATGAAGTAAGACTTATGTTCTTAACAAGGAATAGTTTCTTAGTGATGTAAATAAGCTGCTGCACCATTTTTATAGTCTGAAAAAGTGAGTTCTTATGGGATATCGTAATTGTGTTCTACGTACGAACTTATGGGATGATGGATGGAAGGATATTGCCTCACGTCCTTCATGACTGTTGTCATACTATTCTAAGACTATTTTAAGGGTGTTTTTATGTATAGATATGTTGAGGAAAGTTTGGGTAAAGTCGAAACAGGTTCGGGATTGTCGTCGTCGAAATGTAGCAAAGGGATGTAACGTTATGTCGCCTATTTGTATGTTGTGTAGACTTTTTATTTGTTGTGCTTTGTAGGCTGTTGTAAGACTGTAATGGCACTAAGACAGGCTGCACATGATATTTATATGAGCATATGTATTAGAAAATACGATTAGAGGTGGAAAGGTTGAAAGAATACGTTCGTGTTTACAATTATACGCTTGCTGGCCATACGTTGCTTTTTTATGTGATTGGGCTGCGAAGACGTATCGATTGGCTGCTAATGCTAGTCTTATTAGCTACTATGTTGTATATAAATTTTTAGAGGAAGGTAAGGTTATCTTGAGGTAATAGCGAGGTCATATAGCGAGGTATGTAAGGCTACTTGATTTCATATTATTTGGCATGAAATATAGATCCCTTCTAGGCACATAAAGGCACTTAAAGACTCCAGCACAACTATTAACCATGTCTTAACTCTCTCACATGTTCATATGTGCCTATACATAGTTACCTTCAAATTTGTATACATACTTGGATAGCAGGATACACGCGTTCGTTCTACTAAATAAAGTTCAACTGTTGTTCTACCTCTTATGTATCTCATTATTTTTGTAACTTACTCCTTTCATTATGGTATTGTCTTTTGTGATTATTTATGTGTCATATGTTGTATCTATAGTCCTACAGCTCCAATATCACAACCACCAAAAAAATCATCTCAAAGGTAATTAAAAGATAAAGTAAAGTATATTGCTTGTTGATGGGTAGTAACTTGAGGGATGGAAGAATCACCTAGCCAGGGTTGATCCTATAACGGGGGTAGCCCAAGAGGTTAAACAAAAAGCCTAGCCAGGGTCAATCCCGATATAGATTTACCATTGATCAGCTAATCATTTATATTACATGTTTTGCACAGACTATATAGTAAAGGTAAAGTAATAAAAAGAACATAAAGTACCTGATCCCATAGTATAACTATAGGTGGTCTCTTATCCTACACCAGTGCATAGTCTCATTTGAGTTGTTACTTCATATATAGTATTTCCTTCCTTACCTATTCAATACATTATCTCATACTGACATCCCTTATGAAGGACCTGCATTTCATGTTAAAGGTACAAGTTTTAGTAGATCTCCTCAGTAGGAGTACAGGATATCCAGTTACTGCTACCAAGCTCAAGGTTGCTTCGAAGCTTTGTGCATCTAGAGCATATATTTTTGTATTGTATAGTTAGTCGAGGCGGGGCCTGTCCCGACCCTTATTAGATACTTTTCTTTATCTAGAGGCTTTGTAGACTATGTAAATTTAAGTGTGATCATGTCTTGTACCTTAAACACCGTGGCCCCAACGGCCTAGCTATATGCATCTCCTTTTGGCTTATTATCACTGTTTACTTTCCCAAGGCATGTTGAACATAGGAATACCTTATGATATGTATAGAAAGTGCATACATACAGGTTGGTTCTCCGGAGACTTATCGGCAGCGGGTGCCAGTCCGCCTTAGTGGGATTTTGGGCGTGACAGTGTAGGGACCGGAGCACCTTTTGATCATCCTCCAACTGGTTAGTATAATCCTATGAAGAAAGCTTTGGTGAGTCCTCAAGTCCGAGGATACTATGTTATTCTTGCTATTATGAAATTTCTTTATGTTGAACACTTGGTACTATGAGGTTGAGCCCCGAATGTGTCTTGGCCCCTCTCCATTCCATGTTAGAGGTGTTGTTGGATATTATGATGTATTTACGCTTGAGCTTGATTGTTTTATGCTTTAATGATTCTCAACACTTCCTTCCCTTAGTCCCGAATCCTTTTTTATTATATCTCTTGTTGTTTTTTACTTTGCTTTCGCGACTAAGGATATGTGATTGATATGCTCAAAAGCATGTTTGGGTTCCTTCGGATTCCCATTCGTTGTGTGACGTGTATACCCTAGGCTTGGGCCGTGACAATAACTATCTACCAAACCATAATGAGAATAACAAAAAATATATATTTGCATTCTCTGAGATGCTTAATCCATATTTCTTCATTGGTGAATCTGTACGTAATAAATTTTTTTTGATTTCCATTGTTTATGAGTTTTGACCTTTTCTTTCAAATTTAGTTGTTAGGTATTCTCTTTGAGCATTGATAGATCTTCTTTTACCTAATATATAGTATATCATTTGTGGTATTGACTACTTTAATGTGCAAGCCTCGAAGCCCTAAATTATATCTTGTCAAATCCATAAACCATTCATATAATTTTATCTTTCAAGTTTGAAAAAGCAAGGGCATTTTAAGTCATCCACACTCAAGGTTCTGTTTGTATCAAGTGAGATCATTTAGATTTTGTCAAGAAGTTTAGTTATGCTAACAAAATTTGGTGTTCAATCACCACAAGAAGCAGTTCATCCTATCAATCGGCCATCGTCTAGCACAACAATCAAGGTATGACACCTCTTCTTCGTATTATAATTCTTCTTCCTTAACATTCTAGGGAAGTGTTGGCGAATTATTTGTTAATTCTCTCGTTCTTAATGATCTGGTTTTTCTTAGGATTTTGTCAATAATTTTCTTAGGATTTTTCTAATATGAACTGAGCACAAGAAAAGAACATACATACTTTAGCTTTTCTTAGGATTTTGCCAATAATTTTCTTGTCCACTTTATTATAAGGCTAACAATACTTAGTCTAGTTGCTTGCTTTTTGTTTAACACTTTGTTTTGCTTCTTAATTAAATTTTATTTATGATTTTTGTAGGTGGAGAAAATGATCTAGGGGATAATGAAAGAATTAAAGACCTTACTTGATGAGATAACTAATTCAAACCTTGAAGAGACTTCAAATGTTTTTGCTCAACTCTTTTATTTATTTATTTATTTTTGATATTTTAAAACTTGTGCTAAGCTATGTTCTTTTCTTTTCAACAATATGAAACTTGTGCCAACTATTGAGAAACTTATTTTGGTATATTTTATCTATTTGAGTATTGCATGTGATTGGGATATTTTCAAATATATATCTTATTAATTAATCATTTTCTTTCATGATTTAATTTATAGAATTTGTAGTTTATTATATTTTGTATAATGTGTTATATTTATATTTGTAGCACTTGCTATAAATATTATTGTTGTTTATTAAGATGTGGAAGAAATATAAGAGGTGTTGCAATATTCTAGGAAAATTGTTCCAATAGTCTAGGGAAACCGTTGCAAAGGTTCACATAACCGTCGGAATAGATAATAAGTATTTGTTGGAACCTTTAAAAACAAGCTATACGTAAAAAGAAGGACCGTTGCAATAAACAATATTGCAACGGTTTTGAACAGTTACCATAAATAAAATATAATAGTTCCTATAGATGGAAGAAAATTGTTGCAATAGAGATACCTATAGCAACGGTGTTCAAGAATTGTCCCAACAACCGTTACAATAGCACTATAGCTACACGATTGAATGGAATGATTGCTTGTCCGTTGCCATAGCTCTATTGTAATGGGTTTATTACCAATTGCAACACATATTGAACTATTGCCATATGCCCAATTTCTAGTAGTGACTGCACTATTGAAAATGTAGAGTTCACGATAGTATTGTGTGATCTTGGTAATAGCATAAACCTAATGCTCCTTCCAATTTTCAAGAAGCTAGGATTAGGAGCTTCTACTCTAACAAAATGTGACTGTTGATGGCTAACTGCATGGTGAAAAAGCTTGTGGGCTTAATATATTATGTACTCGTCAAAGTTTAGAAACTTATTTTCGTAGCTCACTTTGTGATCCTAGATTACGAAGTCGACTTCGAAGTCCCAATGATCTTAGGAAGGCCCTTTCTAGCCACTGTCAAGCACTAGTGGATATAGAAGCTGACCAACTCAGGTTTAGATTAAATAATGCAATTGTTTTCAATATATGTCAATCAATGAAGAGGCCAAATGACTTGAATAAGGATGTTTGGGCACTTAGCGAAGTCTGAGTACCCAAGTTGTCTATGTCATGTCGCGACAATAAATCAGGCACTGCTTGGGAGGCAACCCAATGTAGAGACTAGTGTTTCGGCACCCAGGTATGTTCTTTTTAGACTCCTGTTCTTTGTTTAGCATTTTGTGGTGTGCATTGAGGATAATGCACCTCTTTATCGATGGGGTATGGGTAGTTATAGGCCATTGTGAAGTCTAAGTACCCTTGGCCTATAACTATCCCAAAATTTTGAATCTTAGGAGTTTTCTTACCTGTGTTCTTTTTCCCCACATATATTTAATTTCTGTAGAATTTCCATATTTAGGATATTTAGGTACCATTGGTAGCATATAGTACTAATATCTATGGCATATATGTGTTTTTGTACTTTTATGTGAAGATGATACCCATCAAAATTTTCTTAGTTAGTCTAGAGAGCAACCATGCATATTTAACTATATTGACAATGCTTATTTTGATAAGTGAGAATAAAATTGAGATAAAAAGAATGATTTGAAAGTCTGTGTTGATAGTGTAATCAGTGCCAGGTGAATGTGAGCTTGTTTTGCTAAATTCATGTATTGTCTTATAGTTTAAAAGCTTCCCTATTACTCTGACTTAGATTTTAGGTTAGTTGGTTATGAAAGGATCTTAGGTTGTTGTTCATAATAATCCACTTAGCATAAATAACCAACTAAATATGTGAAATATCCCTTAATATTAATGTTTGAGCCTTACATTTACCTTTTCTTTATAAGAACCTAAGTTACCTAGCCTTATTAGATATAAAATTCTTAATTACCCTTGGTCCTTCCTTGAACATTATGCACCATTATTGAGGCAAAAAGTTTAAGTTGAGGGTGGCTACCAATAGTGGCCCTGGATCCTAGGTTGGATATTGTACACCTTAACTCAGTCCAAAAGCCTAAATTGAGGGTGGTTGGTGTAAGGATAAACACAAAATGAAGGGAAAATTAGTGATACATGGAAAAGGAGAAAAAAATGTGTACTGGGTTCAAGAAAAGTGAGTGATGCCTAAGCAATGAACTAAAAAAAATTGCTATGAAAATATAAGGCAAAAAGCTGAAAAAATGAGAATAAAAAACATATAAAAGCTTGAAAGAGGAGAAAGGGAGAATATGATGAAAAATAATAATGTTGGTAGGATAAAAGTGTAGAGACACAGTGTCAAGGAGGGCTATTAGTCACTATATTCCAAAAATATCATACCAAAGTCCCTTGAGCCTATGTTACAAGCCAGTAAAGTCCTAAGGGATCCTTGTCCAAGTATCCAAAAGTCATAGTCAAGAGTATAGGGGCAAGCATATGGTATTAAGCATGATATTTTATTGACTTTTTTTAGAGTGAGTGATTTAGCATAGTCCCAAGATTATACTTGAAAATATCATTGTGAGAGAGATATGAGACTTCTTTCTGTGAGGGAACTTGCATTGCATTATTGACATTAAAATTACTTAGTAATTGTGGCTTATTTATAACTACCTTGCTTGTCATAGTTGCATTATCACATGTATTGACCTATACTGGTTTGCTTACTAGCTATCTGATGTGTTTTCAAAAGTCGAGTGGGTGTCTCTGCTTGAGTTTGATGTGATGTATGCCATTAGATTGAGGTTTGTGTGTTGCTATGCTGCTTATTTAGATTGAGCTTCTCTCTTGAGGACAACCAATAATTAAGTGGAGGGCGTTGATGTACTATTAAAATACAACATCTTTTTGTGCTTAAAACTTGGGATTTTTTGTGTTCTCAATGAAATGTTAGTAGATTTGATGTGTTTTTATGTTTGTTTTGTAGGATTATAGAGTTCGTATAATTTTTGGACTAAGTGTGTAGAATTTACTGAAGCAGAGGTTCTATGAGACCTTTTACGAGCCTTTGAGAATTCTACGGGCCGTACAGATGATTTTATAAACAATTCCAGTGAAGGGTGAATTTCTGAAGTTAAGTCTATGAACACGCAGATGAGCCAAAAAAGCTTTTATGAGCCATAGACTTAGTGTCATACCCTGAGGATCAGAAAGTGGAGAGCTGCTGAAAAGTCATCAGACGGAGCTCCCTACAGGCCATAGAAGATTGTTGTAGAAGTCAACCCCAGATTTGAAGCAACAATCCACAAAAGCCCATCTATGTACCGTAAAATATTATAAAACTCGTGGAACTACCTATAAAGTTTGTTGACCTAGTTATCCTATTCCATATTGGTTTTATATTTTAAACACTATAAATAGGTTTTTTAGGTTATTTTCTGAACGAACAATAAAGGGATAGGATAGAATAATTGAGAGATTGAGAGGAACACTTGAAAAACTTTATTTCATCTTTTAATTTCAACCTTGAGATTCTTGGTGAAAAGTTTGGATTCCTTGTGCTTAATTCTCTTGTGTAAGTGCTCAATTATGTTATTTAAATTCATAAGTCTTGCATTTATATTGATCATGTGTAGCTAAATCCACAACTAGGGTTATGGGAACCATTAATAACTAACAAGGTAAAACCATTATAATTCGTCATTCTTGAAAAATTGCATGCATGTATTAATTAATTCTCTTCGTATTAAATGCTTTGAAATGGTGGGCAATGTTAGAAGTCAACTAGTGTTACTAACTAGATCAAGGTAGTAATGAATAGGAAAAGAGATTAATTAATAGGATGCGATTGATGTTTCTTATCTAATCAACGGAACTGGGCGAAGGGGAGATTGTACTGAAACAATCGGTAAGGTTTAATAATGTCACACTGTAGGCATAGACCAAAACACATAGTGAAATTCGCTTCTCACCTGAGCCAAAGATTTGGTGAACTTTATTGGCTGTTCTTCATGCTAGACACTAGAAAAGAATTTGATTATCTAGTAATACTGAGTTGGGGAATAATGGGGAACACAATACCCTAGTTGCTTTTCATATTGATTTAACACTTGTCTTAGTTTAGGATTACTTTTCTTAGTTGTTACAACCCCTCCCCCTTTGGGAGATAAGTAGATTTATTAACCTGAATTACCGTGAATTCTTCTAAGTCTACCATATTCCCAGTGGGATTCGACCCTAACCTTAGTTAGTTTATATACCTTGACAATGATCGATTTACCCACAAAAAAGAGGTATAGCTTTGGTGATATAAGATCCACGACTATAAATAGAGAATACTTTGACAATTTAGTAAATTTGAGAGCATAGATGCTCACGTCCATGATCCATTGCTTCCAAACAATGAACTATTGGACCTTTACCTTCCTAAGCTCAATAGGAAAGAACCAATCCAAAAAGGTACATTTGAATTCCTCCCAACCAATAGGACCTACTCCTTGACCTCTCTCATCGGCTCATTATTCAAACCAAATCTTAGCCACTCCTTTATGTTGGTAGGCCACCACCTCAGCTTTATCTTTAGATGAAATGCTCATCACTGTCACAACCCGATAAGTTTCCGTAATAAACTCAATAGAGTCCTTGTCCATCTTCGACCCATGAAATTCTTGCAGGTTTATTTGTTGAAATCACATACTCTCATAGCTGGAATAGGCACTTGAGGAGAAATGACCACTTCTTGATTTTCTTGGTTGGCCAATGCTTGGGCAAATTTAATGCGACTTGAAACACTGCATGAAACACTCCATCATCCTCTTGGAGTGAAGGGACTTGTTCTTCTAAAGTTCCTCGTTGATGGGGAGCTCTTCGTGGAGGCATAATCAAGAAATAAGCAAAAGCATATCATTAGTTAGCAAAAAATCTTATTCAACTCTAGGGAGTAACATGAATAAGATAGAAGGGAAAACTTTCTTAAATTGTCTCATAGCCACTCATTTAAGATAGTGCTGCACTTCACAACCTTGAATGAGACTCTATGCTACGGGGTATGCATGGACACCTGAGGAATATTTTAGAACCTTATGTCTGATACCAAGTGTAATCACCTCTAGTTTAGGCATAGAAAATCTAGAAATGTTGGCCTGAAAAGTGACCTAGAGTCTAATTTTGGACTGCCTATGGCCCATAAGATGACATACAACCCATATGTTCAGTTCTTAAACATAGAACGTCAGAAAGGGAAAAAGTTTCCAAGTGTGGAGTAACCCATGGACCAAGTGATAGCCCATAGATGGTTTCGTGAGTGGGATTCTGCACATGAAGTAAATTTGATGTTTTTAGGAAGATAACATACGAGTTATTAAACAGCCCGTGCAATAGGTTATGACCCATATAGACCATTTGTGCGTAGGGCGAAGGACGTAAGGAAACATAGTTAAGTGTAGAAGGACTCTATGAGTCCAACCACAACCCGTAAAGATTATTTTGGCTCATATTGTTGTTAGTGGTTTTTCAGTTCAACAAAGTACATTTTTAGGATTTTCAGATGTGTCATCAAATGAGGAGACTGATGCTTCGTAAGTAGACCTACGACCTTAATCAGGGTTTTGTAAGTTGCTTTCGACTATTTTTTGATAAGCGATAATTTGGCAATTTGCCGCAATTCTATTACTATACTACATCATTTTGGGAATGGTAAATGGACCTGTATTAGTCTTCAATCCTTAGAAATACCCCTCATTCTCTCATCCCTTCATTTCCAAAATTCTAAGTCAAGACTTCTCAAGAATAAGGCTAGGGTTTTCAAGGTTCCTTCCTTAGTGGCTTCAATTCAATTTCTCCTTAGTTCTGTAGGTATATGTCTTGATCTATGGGTATCCTTCCACCCATAAAGTTTCCTGTTGCATATTTTTACATTTTCTTTAAGTTCCTCAAATGCACAGTGCAAGCTTATGATGATTTTATGATCTTTATATTATTATATGGTACTTATGAAGTTCAAAGACTATTTTACTAAGTAAATATTTGCATGTTTGAAATATGATGTTGATTCCATGATGAGTTTCAATTTGATCAAGGTTAGGTGATTTTGATGTTCCTCTTCAAAGAAATTTCCTAAGTCTTATGTGATTTATGATTGTTCCATGGTAAAAGCTAAGCCCACCTTCTTTCCAATGAATATTTTCTATGATTTATGATCATTATTAGGGCATTTATGAAGAGCTTCAAGTTAAGTTTACCAAAGATATATGTATGAAGTTAATTGCCCTAAAAGATATTTAAGAAAGATTCTTAAATTCAAGTAACTCATGATTTCTTCTTATGATTCTAAGAGTATGTTTTAAGGGTTATGTGGGATGACTTACCATCTAGAGTGCTAGAGATTGGAACTATCTTGTTAGTTAAGGCATGATCCCTAGAAGCGAAATCTCTATGTCCCTAACTATGTGCCGCCACAGCAATTTTATAGGCTAGGCTAGTAGATCTATGCTGGCCGAAAAGTTAAGAAACATTCAATTGCAAGTTACTAAGTTTTGGATACCTACCCTGGCAAGTAGATTCCCCTTTACAAATGGAAGGAGTGCATTGGACTTTTCCCAATTGAAGGAGTTCTGTCATGACCCAAGCCTAGGGCTTAGACGTGCACAACGAATGGGGAACCCGAAGGGGACCCCAAAATAAGCCTCTTAGCATACCATCACACGTCCTTGGTTGCAGAAGAATAAAAAGACATATACAATTAAAAGTAATGGAAATGGGACTAAGGGAAACTTGTATAAACACCAAAGTCAAAAGTCAAGCTCATACATAGCACACACCTTGTCCAACATACACCTCTAAAACATAGAAAGAGTTGGGGCCAAGACAAAGTAACCGGGCTCACCCTCATAGTCAAAGATAACAAAAGATAATGTCTCAATACATAAATAATAGAGAAAGACAAAAACCAAAGTCTCTGAAATAGAACACTCACCCACAAGCTTGGAATAGCATCGCCTAGCTACGTGGAGGAGGAGGATTATCAACTCGGGCATCGGCTCCCACATGGTAATATCATGTAGGTAGAGTATGCGTTAGTGCATCTGAATGTACTAAGTAAGTGGAATGCAATGCAACAAGAGATAGACATCATAATCCAAAATGCAAGATGATAGACAATAGACGTAGTATAACAAGATGACATGTATGATCAATGGATACGTAAATCATGCTTAAGTATATCATGCTCACATAGAATATCATATGTGAAGAATGAGACCACGCTAGCTCATCAAGGTACAAACCCCTCGGTAAGTTGGTGATGATCGCACCCATCACCCTAGTGAATTAGTATAAATCCCTATCTGGTTACCCGACTCTTTTCCCTTGGGTTGGGCATGGTCTATGCAACACTTTATATAGGATTAATCATAAGCTCAATTGCAATACCCTATATAGGAATAATCATGTTCATAAACTCATTTCAGTATCATATAATCATCACAACATCATTCATATGATATCTCATGCTTTGGACCTTCATTTCCCCAAGAAACCATAACCGGATATTTTATCAAACACCTTTGGTGTGTGTAATGCAGTAAAAGAGCATGTAATTTATAGATCAAATCATGCAAGAAAATCAGTGGTAAAACCTTTAATCAACACCTTGCAACACCCCCAAGACATTCATATCAAAACCCGTCATCAAATCCAACAGTAGATCTAAGATTTGAAGCTCAAAACATGCTTAAACAACTATATTTTCATGTATTAAAATTACACAATATTCAAGACCCACATGAAAAATCAACTTTAAATCATGCATTATTTAGTAGAAGAGGCTATAGGCACCATGGATGGAAGGACCCAATGGTTCAACATCACATACCTTAGCTTTTGTAAAGTTCGAAAAGAAGACTTTAATGGAGATTTGAAGCTTAGGTGAGATCCTTGAAGAAATCCTTGAGATTGGGCTTGAGTTTGGGAGTTGGATTTATGTTTAGAAATAAGTCAAAGAGTTTGGGGAAATATTGGGGAATGTTTTTTGGTGATATGACAGTGAAATAAGGTTAAGTATATGTGAATATACGTTTGGTAAAACTTAGGCCCAACACTTAGAAAAATCTTGGAAAACAAGAAAAAAACAGTGCAGGAAAACAACCTGTGTGCATCATGGAGAGATCACAGACCGTCTCTAGAAATTGCACTAAGTGCAAATTTCATAATTCGATTCCTTTTCTTTAAAATCCATGTTAGACCCTTGTCACCCTAATTTGTACCCCCTGAAAAATAATATGAAGTCGTATTTTCAAAATTCCAAATGGAATTTTAGATATATGGAAAATAAGTTTCCGGTTACTTCTGAGGCACGTTTTCGGGAACTTTTTGGGGTCATTTCAATATCTCCTCCTTGGGTATATTCATCCTTGAATGTAGCAGAGATACACTCTACAAGAATAATCCTGAACAAATCGCCCAACATGAATGCAACATTACATTTAAAATATCACTTTCAAAATCCCATTATAAGTGTGAAATCATCATAAATTGCCAACTTAAACATGAATGCACATGAATGACATAGGGATGAAATATAAGACTTGATAGCACATAGGGGATTTAAAATTAGTACTTTAGGCTTGAGTGGAGTGGAAAAGATAAGGGTACCACTTTTTTTCATGTCCGCTTCGGCCTCCCAAGTAGCACTTTTGACCTGTTGGTTCCTCCAAAGGACCTTAACGGATGCCACCTCTTTGTTCCTCAATCTCTTTAATTGCCTATCCAAGATCTAAACTGGAACCTCCTCATATTTCAAGTTATCCTCAATAACGCCTATGACATCAAGAGGTAAAATGGCATAAGGATCACCAACACACTTTCTCAACATAGAAACATGAAAGACCGGAATGGACCAAATTCATCTTACTAGGCAAGATCAACTCATAAGCCACCTTACCAATCATCTTTATCACCTCATAAGGACCAACATACCTAGGACTCAATTTACCTTTCTTACCACAATGAACTATATCTTTCATTGGAGAAACCTTTAAATAGACCTAATCACCCACTTGTAATTCTAAGTCTCTTCTTCTTACATCGGGATAGTATTTTTGATGACTTTGGACTATCCTAAACTTTTTCTAATCATCTTAATCTTCTCAAGAGCATCCATAACCACATACATCCCCAACAAGGCCACCTCTCTAACGTCAAACCAACCCACTAGTTTTCTACAACTTCTCACATAAAAGCCTTAAAAGGAGTCATACCGATGCTAGAGTGGTAGCTATTGTTGTAGGAAAACTCAATCAATGGAAGATGGCCATCCCAACTACCTTTAGGCACCAATACACAAACCCTAAGCATACCCTCAAGTGTTTCAATTGTCCTCTCGACTTGGACATCTGTTTGAGGGTGGAAGACTGTACTAAGGTGAACTTTGGTCCCAAGACCCCATTGAAAAGATCTCCAAAAGTGTGAAGTAAATTGTCCACAACGATCTAATATAATGGATAAGGGAACCCCAACAACCTCACCAACTCAAGGATGTACAACCTTGCATACTCTTCTGCCCCATATGAAGTCTTGACTGTTAGAAAGTGAGTCGATTTGGTCATCCTATCAACCATAACCCATATGGAATCAAAACCTTTCCTAGTATTGGGCAACCCAACCATAAAATCTATATAACTACCTCCCACTTCCAAGTAGGAATCTCTATGTGCTAGGTTAGGCCACCCGGCCTTTGATGTTCGACTTTGACTTGATGGCAACTATGACAACCGGAAACAAACTTTGCAATATCTCTCTTCACGCCTCCCCACCAATCCACATCCCTTAAGTCTCTATACATTTTGGTGGAACTGGGTTGGATAGAATAAGAGGAATTATGGGCTTCGTCAAGAATTCTCTCCCTCAAACCACTAACACATGGAATACCAACCTACCTTGGTATCTAAGGGTCCTATCACCCCCTTGGAAGAAAACCTCTATCTTACCTTCTTTCACCAAGGCCTTCAACTCAAGCAAAGAAGAGTCTAGATCTTATTTTGTTATCACCTCAGCGACCATAGAAGAATTAGAACCATGAACAACGACAATACCATCACCAATATCTTCTAACCTCACCCCCTATCTAGGCAATCATTGCACCTCCCTAGCCATTTCTCTATCACCACTATCCACATGAGCTAGGCTACCCATGGACACCAGACTCAAAACATCCGCCATAACATTTGCCTTACTTGGATGATAATGCACGCTCATGTCATAGTCCTTAAAGTGTTCTAGCCACCTTATTTGTCTCAAGTTAAGAATTGAAGGCTCTTATGATCAGTGAAGACACTAACATGCACCCCATATAAATAATGTTGCCAAATATTTAATATAAACAGCACGACGGCTAATTCAAGATCATAGGTAAGGTAGTTCTTTTCCTGTACCTTGAGTTTCCTAGAAGCATAGGCTATCCGGTAGAGACAATATAGGATCGAACACAAGCCTATCCTTCAATGTTTGGAAACTTGTCTCATATTCATCGATCCACACAAATTTCACCTTCTTTTAAGTCAATTTTGTCATAGGAGAAGCAATGATGGAGAACCCATTCACAAATCTTTTATAGTAACCCGTAAGGCCCAAGAAACTCCTAATATCCGATGGGGTCAATGGTCTAGGCTAATTCCTAATCACATCGATTTTCTTAGGATCCACTTTTATGCCATCCCCCAACACCATATGACCCAAGAATGCAACCTCCTTCAACCAAAATTCATACTTATCATATTTAGCATATAATCTCTCCTCCCTTAACCTTTGCAACACAACCCTCAAATGACCCATATGCTCTTCCGTACTATGAGAATAGATCAAAATATCATCAATGAAGACAACCACAAAGTAATCAAGGTAGGGCTTAAAGACTCTATTCATTAGGTCTGTGAAAATGGTCAGCATATTAGTTAACCTAAAGGACATCACCACAAACTCGTAATGCCTGTATCTAGTCCAGAAGGCTATTTTGGGAATATCAACCTCCATCTCCCTCACTTGATGGTACTTGGACCAAAGATCAATCTTAGAGAAAAAAGCTAGCCACTTGCAATTGGTCGAACAATTCATCAATCCTTGGAAGAGGATATCTATTCTTTGTAGTGACCCTATTGAGGTGTCGGTAGTCAATGGACATTCTAAGTGACCCATCTTTCTTCTTTACAAACAACACCCCCAAGGTGATTAACTAGGTCTAATAAATCCCTTCTCCAACAAATCTTTCAATTGCTCCTTTACTTCCTTTAACTTCATCGGGGCCACACGGTTAGGGGGAATGGAGATAGGTTGGGTGTAGGGAAGGAGATCTATGCCAAAATCTATCTCCCCTTCAAGAGGGAAATTGGCAAGGTCATTTGGGAAGACATCAAGAAATTCATTTACAACCGAGACCAACTCAATGGAAGGGACCTTGGAGTCCACATCTTTGACTCATACTTGATAATACAAACACCCCTTGGAAATTAACCTATGGTATTTAATGCACGAGATGAACCTATACCTCACTATTATGTCATGAACATCCCACTCAAGGACGGGTTCGTTTGGAAATTGAAACTTGACCTTTCGGGTTCTATAATCAATAGAAGCATAATTATACATGCAACCAATCTATCACAAGAATAACATCAAAATCAACCATATGTAATTCAATAAGAACACAAGGTAAGATAATATGCAAGGTTCAAACCAGACAATTTCTATCCACCCTTCTAGAAATAACATATGTGCCAATAGGAGTAGACACTTCATATGACTCATGCAACAACTTTGACTCAACATGGAAACTTTTAGCAATAAAAGGAGTAACAAAGGAAAGGGTGGCACCCAGCTCAATCAAAGCTTATCAAGATAAAAAAATTTCAACATACCGGTAACAACATTGTGGACTTCACCAACTCCTTGCCTCCTATGTAGAGCATAAAAGAGATTGTGCCTTAGGGCACCACCTATGACCACCTCTACCGAATGGGACCGCATTTGCACCCCGAATCTTGCCATGGTTTCTTAGACAATCAACCCTCTTGTGACCAAGCTCCCCACAATCAAAACATGCATTGGAAACCTTTAGACATGGGCCCTTATGACTCCTACATACCTAGGACATGCATCAGTGGGTGCCAATAAGCATTGTGGATTCAACAAGTCCATGTCACCAATAAGCATTGCGGATCGGAACTCTTTACGTACCAAATTTGAGACCCCCATAACAAAATTATTCATTCTTGACCTAAAATCGACCATCAAGTAAGGAATATACTGTGGGAGTTGATTAAATTTGATGGCATACTCCCTCACACTCATACAACCTTGTTTCAAGTTTATAAATTCAACCAACATTGCTTCCCTAAGATCAACAGGGAAGAACCAATTGAGGAAGGCCCAGTTTAGTTCCTCCCAAAGCATCACATAGCGATTACCCTTCTCACCTTTCCATAGATCAAACCAAATTTGGGGCCACCCCCTTGAATTGGTATGCCGCCAACTCTGCCTTCTCATTTGGCCAAATACCATGATCGATAAAATTTTATAGATTTCATCAATAAATTGTTGAGGATCCTCATCCACCTTTGGCCAATGGAAAACCGGTGGATTCATCCTCATGAAGTCTCTTACCTTAGCTCTGGGGGTATTAGTATGAGGGGCTTGGGCCCCTTGTTGTACTTGGTTGTCCACCACTTTGGCAAGCATAATGAGGGTATCCTGGAGCTCGCCATTGGTAGGTTGATCCTTGGGAGTTTGGGCCCATATTACTCTAGTATTTTGCATAATCTAGCAAGGCAAAGAATAATTGGTAGGGGAAAGAAACTTATCACAACTTGAAAGCATGACTTAGAACAAAAAGAAGGGAAACATTTCCTAAAATACCTCATAGCCTTCTATTCATAGTCATGGCACGCTTCACAACCATGAATAGGACTCTAATTGATGAGGTGTGTTGGACTCCGATGATCTACCAACCTCGTGCTCTGATACCAAGTTTGTCAAGACCCAAGCCTAGGGCCTAGACGTGACACGATGAATGGGACCCCAAACAAGCCTCTTAGCATATCGTTACACGTCCTTGGTTGTGAAAGTTTATGTATCGAGCTTAACTCCTATTATCTTTATGTAATTGTGAAGATTTCCCTTAGTGCCTTTTTCCCTTCTATGCTTGTTGTGCGTGGACAGATATGATGAAATTCCCAAGTCCCTAAATGCCCCCATAACATGAGTCATACTTTCCCATCCCTTAGACATATTTTCTATGTGATCCATGTTTATCCCCTTTCTTATAATATTCCCATTGCATGAGTACAAAGCCCCCTTTCCCTTAGAAATTGTATCCTATATGTTTGTCGCTATTTTGTGCTTCTGCAAAATTAAGGATGTGTCATGTATGCTTAAGAGGCTTGTTTGGGATCCCTTAGGGTTCCCATTCACCATGTCACGTGTAGGCCCTAACATTGGATTGTGACAAGCTTGGTATCAGAGCACTAGGTTTGTAAATGATCCTCAAATATCCAACACACTGTGTCAAGTAGAGTTTCATTCATGGTTTGAAGTGTGCCACAATTATGAGTAGGAGGCTATACGGCATTTAGGAATGGTTCGCTTCTTCATGATCTTTGTGGTGCCTTAGATTTAAAATAAAGTTTCCTTCGCTAATGGGTAGTCTTTTGATCTTATAGATCATGCCAGAATCAAGGAGAATGGCTCAAAGAGCTCCCACAGTCGAGTAGGGTCCGACCTATTTAGCTCCTCAAGCTCCCCAAGAAGAAGGGGTTACGCACGTCGGATACTGAAACATCATTTCCATGTTGGCACAAGCCGTGACCAACCAATTTAACCAAGGATCCCAAGCTCCTCATGCTCCCAACTCAACTTGAAGAGTTAGGGATTTCACAAGGATGAAACTTTCGAATTTCCATGGCTCCAAAATGGAAGAGAACCTTTAAGAATTCATTGATGAGGTACATAAAGTGCTTGCAATTATGGGGGTGAGTTCAGAGAATAAGGCGGAACTTTCGGCCTATCAACTCAAGGGTGTTGTAAAAGTTTGGCTTACTCAATGGAAACTTGAGAAGAAGATTGATGATCCCATCCCATGGAAGGAATTTAAAGCCGCCTTCCTCCACTGATTCTTCAAACCATCCTATGGGAGGAATTTAAAGCCATCTTCCTCCACTGATTCTTCCCCATTGAATTTAAATAGGCAAAGATGATAGAGTTTATGAATCTCAAGCTAGGGTCCATAAGCATGAGACAGTATTCCCTTAAGTTTAAGAAGCTCTCTAAGTATGCTCCTAGCCAACTCTGCCGAAAGGATAAGCAAGTTTGTGTCAGGGGTATTCGACTTAGTGAATGAAGAATGTCGCACCACTATGCTTGTAGATGATATAAACTTGTCTCAGTTCATGACTAGCAACTTGAAGGAGAAAAACTTAGGAAGGGAAGGAGTGGGGATTCCAAGAGGGCTTGGTATGATGGTGGTTTTAAAGCTTCTAAGTGTGGTCACTTCTAACAAGGTCACAAGTTCCAAGGCTAAGGATCCTCCAATTCTCAAAATAAAAGGTTCGTAATGATAGGGTCCCCAACCCTAGAGCTCTAGGTGCGAATGGTAGTATGAATTTTCCATAGTGGAAAATGCCTGAGGAACTCAAATACTTGTTATAGGTGTGGAAAAATAGGCCACAAGCTTGTTGATTCTCCTTATGCTCAAAACAAGGTAAAGGATGGTCGTCCCTAAGGACAAGGTGCGCATGCTGATCAAAGGGCACAAAGAGGACAAAAAGGGGATGCTCCATGTCATAATCAATTTTATTCCCTTCAATGGAGGTAAGGAGTGGAGGAGGTGCCCGATGTTGTTATCAATATGTTAATGTATTATGATTATGATGTGTATGCTTTATTAGATTCGGTGCTACTCTCTCTTTCATTACTCTTTTAATTTCTTATAAGCTTCATGTGTGTCTCGAATTATTGTGTGAATGTTTTGAGGTATCTACCCCGTTGGTGAGTCCATTATTGCTAGAACAGTCTATAGGGGTTGTCCTGTGTTTATATTCCATAAAGTGTTTCCTTGTGATTTTGTTAAACTTGACATGGTGAATTTTGATATTATTCTTGGGATAGATTGGTTTATATCATGCTTCAACTGATTGTAGAACTCATAAGATTAAGTTCCAATTTCCTAGTGAACCCATCTTTGAGTTCGAAGGTCATCATTCTACATTGAAGGGTAGGTTTATTTCTTGACTTAAGGTCTGGAAATTGATTTCTAAGGGTTGCATTTACAATCTTATAAGATCTTGGGATATTTAGTCTAAATTCTCTCTGATCGAGTCGATTTCGATTGTCAATGAGTTCCTTGATGTCTTTCCTGATGAACTTCCTGATGTCCCTCCTGAAAGAGAAATAGATTTTAGCATAGATCTCCTCCCCAATACTCAAGCCATTTCCATTCCTCCTTACCATATGGCCTTGATGGAGTTAAAGGGGTTAAAGGACCAATTGAAGGATTTGTTAGAGATGGGTTTTATAAGGCCTAGTATGTCACTTTGGGTGCACCAGTGTTGTTTGTAAGGAAGAAAAATGACTCACTTAGAATGTACATCGACTATTGGCAACTCAGTAAGGTCACAATAAAGAAAAAGTATCCCTTGCCAAGGATAGATAACCTTTTGGATCAACTAAAAGGGGCTAGTCATTTTTCTGTGATTGATCTTTGGTCCGGGTACAACCAAATGAGGGTAAGGGAGTGAGATATTTCCAAGATAGCTTTCCGGACTTGATATGGGCATTTTGAATTTAGAGTGATGTCATTTGGCCTACTAATCCACTGGCGATATTAATGGATCTCAAAAATAGGGTCTTTAAACCCTACCTTGGCATGTTCGTAGTGGTCTTTATACATGACATATTGATTTACTCCTGGAGTGAAGAAGAGCATGTGAAGCATTTTAGAGTAGTGTTGCAAACATTGAGGGATGAGAAGTTATTTGCTAAATTTGGTATGTGAATTTTTTTTGAAGGAAGTTGCATTCCTAAGGCATGTGTAATCACACCAAAGCTACACCTCTCTTTTGGAGGATAAAGTGGTCATTGTCAAATATAAAACCTAACCAAGGTTAGGTTCAAATCCCATAGAGAATACAGAGACTCACAATGAATTCACCAATACATAATTCAATTAATTAACAACTCAATTCCTTGGGAGGGGAGGGGGGGATTCGCAATGTTCAACAAGAAATTAAACTAAAATAACTAAAGCAAGAGACAATCAATAATGGAGAGCAACTTGGGAATTATGTTCCACATGATTCAACAACTCAATATCCCTGGATAACGAAATTCTCGACTAGAGTATAGCATGTAGGACGGTAATTTAAGTTCACCAAGCCCTTTGGTCAAAGGTGAGAGGCGAATTTCACTATGTGATTTGGCCCATCTCCATAGTGTGCAATACTAACCATTTCCGATAGTCCCAGTCAACCCCCCTTGGTCTAGTTCAGTTGATTAAACGAGAACATATCATCAAATCTTTTTAATCAATCTCTTTTCCTATTCATTACCATCTAGTTCCAGAAGGTAAAATTAGGCAATTTGTAATGTTGACCACCACTATAAAACATGTAAAACGAAGAGAATTGATTAATACATATAAATATCCATTGCAAGAATTGCAAATTATCCAGGTTTATTTGGTTAGATCTTTATGGTTCCCACAACCCCAAGTTGTGGATTTAACTACTGATGCTATGGCTAGATGAAGAAATCATGAATTGAGAAAATATAATTAATCACTTATCCAATTAAATTGAAGATCAAACAAATCCAAAATATATAAAGAAGCACAATATTAGCCGATATAATGAATCCCCATGTGTATTCTCCTTCAAAATTTGAGTCTCCAAGTACAAAACCCTAAAAGTACTTTCTAATGACGTTCTCTACTGTACTCTCCTTAAATTTAATCTAAAAATTACTATTTATATTATTTACAAACAAGTACTTAAAAAATAGAAAAATTAGTCGACGAATTTTAGGACATGCATTTACAACTCGTAAACTGACTTACAAGTCGTAGTAGGGGTCTCACGTTAAGCTCTTGAGATCTTGGACTTCACTGCTATGGATCCACTTTATGCATCATAAATTGATTTAGGACTCGTATTATACTTTCGTAGACTTCATTTGCATCAACTGGTCCTTTACTGAAAATCTTCACGAAACAACTCTATATGACTCATAAAGTGATCTACGACTCGTACAGAGGTCTCATGTGGCTGAACATCAAAAATCATACTTCACTGGAGATCTTCACAGAACCCACTATATGACTAAAAAAAATCCTCTATGAATCGTAGAGGGTCTCATAAACCCCAAAAACTAGAAAGTCTGCAATTTGCCCCAAAATCATGCAAACCTGCTTACCTACTCGCATTGAGAATACACAAAATTCTAAGTTTTAAGCATTAAATATGTTGTATTTTGATAGCACATCAACATCCTGAACTTAAAATTGTTGCTTTTTCCTTAAGCGATGACACAATCTGTATAGATAATACAACAACACATAGATCTCAACCCAATGACATACATTACATATAATTCAAACTCAGGTACCCTTACCAACTTTTCAAAACAAGATTATATAGCTATTTAGCAAACCAAAATACACTGGTACATTTGAAAACACAACTATGATAAGCAAGGGAATGTCAATAGTCCATAATCATTGAACAAGTCAAATGCTAACAATGCAATGCTAGTTCCCTCACAGAAAAAAGTCCCATTTTTGACACTAGATGATGATTTCAAATTTAGCCTTGGGGATGTACAAACACACTCACTCTTACAAAAGATATTCATGCATCATGACTAATACCATAGGCTTGCCCCTATACTCATGACTCAAATTTTCAACCAACTAGACTAGGATCATTTTACGACTTTCTAGCCTTGTAATGTAGCCTCAGGGGGCTTTGGTATGACATTTTAAAAAAATAGTGACTAAAATCTATCCTTGAACTAATTTTTTCATCACTTTCACCTTACCAACGCTAACATTTTCACCTTATCCTCCCTTTTTCCACATTCAAGCTTTTTCAGGTATTTTCTTTCCATTTTTCAGCTTTTGCCTCATTTTTACACTCATTTTGCATTTAATCTCAATCTAAGGCATCTTTTTCTTTTTTTTTTTGGCGCACGATACATGAATTTCTTATTTTTCTCCTCATTCCTAGCTTACCACCTTATGTTTGGGATTTTACCCCTACACCAGACCCCCTCAATTCAGGATTTTAGCCTATATTGAAGTATACAACATCCAAACTAGGGCCACTTTTGGTAGCCATCCTCAACTTATGCTTTTTGCCTCAATCAACGTTCACAATGCTCAAGGACAGACCAAGGCCAATTTCAAGATTTTCACAAAAAATGGTTAGGCTAATTTGGTGTTTTTTGAAAGAATTGGCACATGTAAGGCTCAAATATTTGAAACAAGAGAAAACCTCATTTGGTTGATCATTTTTAGGCTAAAGTGGACTAATTTAAGAACAAAGGCCTGAGATCCCTTCCTAATCCATTTAATATAAAATATAACTTAGACTAATAGGGGAAGTTCTAGATTAGCTCAAAACGCACGAATCTAGCAAAATAAGCTCACACTTACATGGCATTGTGTAAATTATCAACAAAAAACCCACAAATAATGCTTCATGTCTTAATTACCCTCACTTATGAGAACAACTATTGCCAAATGGCTAAACATGCATAGTTGACATTTAACTACTAATCAAAATTTTTGGTGGGTACCAATTTTCAAAACAAAACATAAAAACCTGCTATATGCTATTGTACTATATGCTACACATATCATGTGAACATCCTAAACGTACCGGTTCAATAGAAATTAATTATCCACGAGGAAAAAGAACACAGAAAAGAAAACCTCGGGATAAAAATTTGGGGTAGTTATGGACCATAAGCTACTCAGACTACACCAAGGCCCATAACTACCCACATCCCATCAAAAAATCGTGCATTCTCCCCAATGCACAAAATCAAGGAAAAATAGAATAAGTAGGGGTCAAAAACATAGCTCGCCGCCTAAGGTGATAAAGATCAAACAAGAAAGAAAGGGAAAAGGGAACAATTATAGAAGGATATGTGGACTGAATTCAAACTATTGGAATTATGGGCAATAAAGGACTAAATTTCTCAACAACCCAAATAAAACCGTAGAATGAAAAATTGAAGGACACTAAGAACCACAAATGGGCTGAAATGCTCCAAAAATGTGCTTTGGAAATTTCCATAATCGTAATTTCTATATATCTCAAAATCCATGCGTGATGTTGAAAATCTGACTTCATATTCGTGATCAAAAGGCAAAATTGAGTGGAAAATGTGCATAACCTCGATTTTAGAAGAACCTGAGATAATTTCATTTTCATACAATTTTCTTATCCAGTATGCATCCGTTACCAGACCATGATGCGGACCGGGCGCGAATTAGTGTATTTATGTCATTCATGATGGCTCCGCAAAGCAGACCTATCGCGGAGCAGTGTTAGCGCTTTCTTCATTTTTCATTTTGTCCAAAGGGCCTTAGGGTCATAGCCCTATGCCTTCACATGTGTGAATACACCTATACTTAGCCATTTTTCAACTTTATATCATTCAAGACACTCTTAGAACCTTCTCTAACACTTAACCAAATATTTCATCAGAATTCAAGTGCCTAGATCTTAATTCTGCATCTCAAAAACTCCATTCAAGCTTCAAGTTCTCTTAAAATCTATATAAAGGAAATCCCCAATTTGAGGTATGTGGGATTCACCCATTGAGTCCTTTCACCCATAGTGCCTAACCTTCTTTTTTTATGAAAATTGCATGTTTCCAAGTTGTATTACTTATGAGTATTACTCATTATGAACTGTGATTACAGATTATGTTAGGGTTCTATGAAATGTTGATGGAAAACACATGTCTTCCTATTCCAAGCTTATACTACGAGATGGTTTGTCTATTGTGACTATGTATGTTGTAAGCTAAGAAACTATGATCTATTATGAGGTTTGATGACAGACTTTAAGGTATCTTACATGAGGGCTTTATTAGGTGTTGGTGTGTTGATTTACAATAAGATATCCCATATTATTTCACTCTTGAATTGCATGATTTTGAACTAGTATTATACACCCGCCAAGTGTTTGATAAAATGTCTTGACAAAGATTCTTGAGTTATTGATGATCTATTGCATTGATTATTAATCAAGTGATTATATGATGATTAAGGAATTGTATGTATGTAGTGAGTTCATGAAAGGTATATATAGTGTTGCAAGTTGACCACACCTTGTTGGGGGGTGACATGCCCAGCCACCTTTTGAGGGGTGACATGCCTTGACCATTTTGTCTGGGGGTGACATGCTTGTACTATAATGTCGAGGGGTATGTACCTTGAGCACCTTGTCAGGGCGTGACATGCCTGTACCACCACATTGAGGCGTATGTTCCTTGACCACCTCATCGAGGAGTGATATACCCGTAATTCCATGTTGATGGGCAGCTACCTCAATCACTTTCCAAGGGGGTGACATGCCTTGGATTCCAAGTAATAGCGTGCATGGTCTATGACTATGGTATCTTTGTACACATGTAATCTATATTTACAAGTTATATTATTTACAAACATGTTTTACCTAAAGAATTAATCATCCATTCCATATTGATATTGTACTTATCCATTGCTTATGGCTATCATATTGACTATAGTGTCCTATGTCTTTTTGCATTGCATCCTACATACTTATTACATTCAAACGTACTAATGCATACTCTAACGTACATGATGTTAACATGTAGGGACCAAAGTTCCTCACGATCATACTCCACGTGGCTAGTTTTGGCATTTTGAAGATAAGTTTTGGTTAGTCCTCAAGTTCAGGGACACTAGCTATGCTACTTTTGCTTTTGTTATCTCCTTATGTTGAATATTGGATACTATGAGGAGCCCGAAAAGTGTCTTGGCCCTTATCCAATTTATGCTAGAGGTGTTGTTGAAACAATTGATGTATTTATGTTATCTTCTTGACTTATGAATGTTTTATGTTTGTCCAAGGATTCCCTTAGTCCCGCTTTCCTTCTTTATGCCTCTTGTTGTTAATGTTTAGCTTCTGTGACCAAGGGTGTGTGATTGATATGCTAAAAGGCTTGTTTAGGGTTCCTTCGACTTCCGCATTCGCCGTGTCACGTCTAGGCCCTAGGCTTGGGTCATGACAAACTTGGTGTCAGAGCACTATGTTGTTAATGGTCCTACGAATCCAACACACCACGTCGATTATAGTCGTGTTCATGGTTGTGAAGTGCACCACAACTATGAGTAAGAGGCTGTGAGGCATTTTAAGAAATGTTTCCCTTCTTTATAATCTATGTATTGCTTTAGGAGTAAGGCTTGGCTTTTTCCTCTAACGAATATTCTCTACTATTCTAGATCATGCCTATTCCAAAAGGAAAAAGAGCCCATTCACTTGAGGAACAATTGGCCCCTCCCACTCAAGCTCCTCAAGATGGGGGTGTGGCCCATGAAGAGTTCTAGGATGCTATTACCATTTTGGCCCATGCCATGACTAATCAGATCCACCAAGAATCCTAAGCCCCTCATGCTCCTACTCTGGCATCAAGGGTGAGGGATTTTACTAGAATAAACCCACCAGAGATCTATGGATCCAAGGTGGATAAGGATCTACAAGAATTCAATGATGAGGTGTATAAGGTGTTGTCTATTTTGGGGGTGAGTTCGGAGGAAAAGAAAGAGTTGGCATCCTATAAAATTAAAGGGGTGGCTCAAATTTGGTTCACTCAATGGAAGATGGAGAAGGGGAATGGTGATGCTATCTTTTAGGAAGAGTTCAAAGTAACACTTCTCAATCAGTTCTTTCCTATTGTTCTAAGGAAGATGATGATGATGGAACTTATGAATCTAAATGTAACGACCCAAGCCTAGGGCCTAGATGTGATCGACGAATGGGGAACCAAAAGGAACCCCAAGCAAGTCTCATATCATATCATTGCACATCCTTGGTTGCAGAAACAATTAAATGGCACTTGAAGAATGGAATTAAGGGCTAAAGGGATTAAGGGAGAACTTGTCGTAACATAAAGTCAAAAGATAATAGAATCACCTCATAGCATAAATACATACCTTTATCCAACAACACCTCTACTACATAAAAAATGGCAAGGGCTAAGACATACAATCGGGCTCGCCCTCATAGTCATAAGTATACTATAAAGTAAAGAGAATCTTAATACATAATATGAGAGAATAGTCCTTATCTTTGGAATGGAGGGCTCACCAAAGGCTAACTTGAACAATCCATCTAGCCACAAGAGCAATCAATAGGAGCTTCAGTCCCTACATGGTGATATCATGTAGGCAAGAGTATGTGTTAGTACGTTTGAATGCACTAAGTGTATGTGATGCAATGCAACAAGAGATAAGCATCATAATCCAAAATGCATAACAATAGGCAATAGGCATAATATAGCAATACGACATGTATGATCAATGCATAAGTAAAACATGCTTACATAAGTCATGCTTATATAGGATATCATATATGAAGATGAGATCAGGCAAGCTGTCCAACCTTGTGTTGGGCTAATATGGTTATGGTCACACATCATCACCCTAGGTGGTGAGGCATGCACCTCTCTCATGGTTAATGATATTCACACCTATCATCCGGGTGGCAAAGTATGAACCCCACACATGGTTGGTCTGTACGAACCTCCACCTTGGTTACCAAGGTTTTAACCCCGTGATAGGTTACCTGGGCTCATGTGCCCCTAGATCGGGCATGGTAGAATACATCACTTTATATAGGATTTATCATAAGCTCTAATGCAATACTTCATATAGGAATAATCATATACATAAGCTCATCTCATCATTATAACATCATTCATATAATATATCATAGCTCATTTCATCATCATAACTTCATTCATATCATATTTCATGCTTTGGACCTTCAATTCCTCAAGTAGCCATAACCGTACATTTTATCAAAGACCTTGCGGGTGTGCAATTTAGAGATTAAATCATGAATGAAAATCTATTTAAAAACCATCAATCAACACCTTACAACACCCACAGGATATTCATATCAAAACCCCACATTTAATCAAATACTAGATCCATGATTTATATTTCAAAACATGTTAAACAGATATACTTTTATGAACCAAAATCACTGTGCAGTAAATTTTTCAATATACAAGATCCTCATGTAAATATACTATAAAGCATGCATTATTAAGTAAAAAGGAGACTTAGGCACCATGGGTGAAAGGACCCAATGGTTCAACACCACATACCTTAGCTTTTGAGAAGTTCTTGAAGAGGACTTTAGTGGAGACTTGAAGCTTGAGTAAGCTCCTTGAAGAAATCATTAAGATTGGTCTTGAGTTTGAGACTTGAATTTAGGATGAATTATGAGTCTAAGTGTTTGTGTGAACATTGGGGAATGTTTAGGATGATATGAGGGTGAAATAAGGCTAAGTATACATATTTTCAAGTATGGGAACACTTAGGCCCAAGACTTACAAGTCTTGGTCCGAATAAATTAAAATAGGCATCAAAAAACATAGGGGCGCCTTGCAGAGGTAAGGCAAAATTGCCACTAGAAATTGCATTTTCTGCACAAATGGGTTCCACAAAAATTGCCATAAATACTTCATCGAAACTCAGAATGACGTGAAACCAAGTGCATTGTTAAGATAAATGCAAAGGGCTTTAAGTTGCTAGGTCATGGGTCACTCAATTCTTTGTGTGCTAAGATATATGCCCTTACAAATTGACCCTCCTAAATAGTGTTTGTTGCAATTTTCTGATTTTATTACGATTGCTCTAAAATTCATGTTAGACCCATAACCCACTCAATTTGACCCCTTAAACAAGAATATAAGTCGGAGTTTAGAAATAATGAATGGATTTTAGATATATAGAAATTATGATTCCGGGCACTTTCAAGGCATATTTTTGGATACTTTTTGGGGTCGTTACAATATCTTCTTCTTGGGAAAATTCATCCCCGGATGAAAAAGAAATGTACATGACAAGAGTAACAGTAAACAAATCAGCTTCAACAAGAATGCAACATTACGTTTAAAAACACCATTTTGAAAATCTCAATATAAGTGTAAAATCACCATAAACTTTCCAACTTAAACATGAATGTATATAAATGACATAGGGGCTGAAATGCAAGACTTGAAATCACAAAAAGGACTTGACTTGTTATCATAAAGCTTGAATAGAATGAAAGAGATATGGATATTGCTCCTCCATGCCTGCTTTGGCTCCCTGAGAGACACATACAAATAGACGACTCTTCCCAAAGGTCCTTGAAGAACGCTACATCATTATCAATCAAAATTTCAACTCATCCATCCAACACCCCCACCAGGACCTTCTCTTAAGCCAACTTACCCTCCTTAACACCCAAAACATCAAATTGTTCTATAATACTGAATTTACTAACACATCACATCCACCTAGAATCATGACAAACCGAACGAACGATATCTACATCCATAGGAAATACCCAAACTTATGCAACCATACCAACCTCTCTCTACACTCTATAAGGACTCACAATTCTCAACGCAATTGTCAATATTAAATACACCTAATCCACTTGGTGCCATAGTCACAATGTCTCCCTTGGGAGACAACCTCCACTCTATCATTCTCTCACCAAAACTTCCAACTCTAATAAGGCTGAAATCAAGTCCTTCCCTAATCTAGTTCTCTTAACCCAAGATGATTTAGAATCACCAAGAACACTATATAACCATTCTCTACTTCCTTCAACCTAAGTCCCTTTCTAGCCGACCGATGGATCCCACTAGTCTCCTTCTTGCCACCACTATTTGCACATGCTAGGCTACCTAGAGAACCAACCACAACATTAGCCTTACCGGGGAAAAGTAATGCATACTCATTCATAATCATTAAAGAATCTCAACCACCTTCTTGCTATCCACAATGCACACCTATCATATTTAGCAAACAACCTCTTATCCTCTAAGACTTGCAACATTACCCCCAAATGATTCACAAGCTCTAAAAAAATCAATACCTCATCAATAAAGACCACCACAAACATATCAAGGTAGGGTTTTAAGACCTTATTCATGAAATCCTTAAACACAACCGATGCATAAGCCAACCAAACAATTCCACCAATATTCCAAAAGCTGACTCCTAGTCCGAAAAGGACCCTTAGGGATATCACCAACCCTTATCTTCACTTGGGGACAAAACCCGAACCCAAGATCAATTTAGAGAAGTGAATAACCCATCGTAGTTGACTAAATAGATCGACCGTCCTTACCCATCATATTACAACCTTACGGGTTCTACACTCATTAGAAATATGCTATGCAAATAGTCCAAACTACCCCAAGACCCCTAACACAACAAGCTATGTCGTCATCCCACAAGAATACTCATAATATGCATGTACATACTTTCAAAGAGGTAGTAGTCATTTTCTAAATTATTTCAATGCATTCTTAGGCTTAAAGGCCTAAAAATAATTCCATAGTCTATATACTCATGCATAGTAATAGCCCATTGATATACAAAATGGTGCAAGCACCCTAAATGCTTAAAGAGCTAAAATCAAAGACATATATATGATCACAATATTGTCATAACCAATATTTTATCAAAATCATACCATAAAACGACATTGGGCTTACCCATAACATAATTTTTTTCAAAATAATCCATGTACGTGAATGCATAGGCTATAAACAATGAGAAAATTGACATGAGTAAATAAGACTCCATTTAAAATAAACATTTATAACATGAAGTTGAAGTGCAAACATAATTAATTCAATATTTAAATCCATAGTGTAATCTCTCCTGCATAAATAATTTCAAAAGGAGGACATGCATACTTATAATTTCATAAACCCAAAGTAAATCCTCATATAACGGGTTTGAATCACAATAAAATCATCAAATAAGCACTATCTATGCATCAAAAGTATTTTAGGAATCATAATATTCAAATCCCAAACTAAAATAAGTAAAATCTATGTAGGTTTCTTGAAATTAAATTTTTGAAAATTGCTTAACTTCATACTTGCATAATCATAGATAATTTCATGAATGCATAACATGCTTGATAGCCTATATTCATCATGAAGTCACTTGACTTGTACAATATGTACATATCTTGAGAATTCTTAACTTCGCATTTCATTAAATACTTGGTGGGAACATATGTGTACATGTTCAAATCATGCAAAATGCAAGAGTATAGATTATGAAATAGTGAAATCAATCCATCTTAAAATCATGTAAATCATCCTAACAACATCATGGTAAAACCCGATCGTGGATAACTTGTAAATCATATCAAAACTTCACAATAGTTCATAGATTTCATAGCTTGAATCATGTATAGTCTCAATAAACAAAGATCACTTCATAGTATAAGCTCGAAGTATATATTTATGCATAATCAATAATATTTGACAAAAATCCAACATATTTTGTGCTCATATTTCATAATAATAGATACTCATAAGAAATACATATTGAAATCATGCAATTTTCATAAAAAGGAAAATTGGGCTTCATGGGTGAATGGAACCTATGAATGAAACCCACCTACATATGAATCCTACTAGTACCAAGGGATAACACAAGAACTAGCAACTCCCGGACCTATCAAATCAACCTACTCAAAATGTCGGTCATAACATGGACATACCTAGTGTCAACTGAGTCATAGGAGCAACAATAGAAGAGAACCTACTCACAATCCCCAGTATTAGCTCACTAAACCCAAGAGGTTCCTAATACCCAGAAGTCAAGGTCTAGGCTAACACCTAATCACCTTTGTCTTACTAAAGTCCACCTTAATACCATCACCGGGCACCATGCAACCTAGGAAGGCAACCTCTTACCACCAAAATTTCCACCTCTCCTACTCGCACCCAACCTTCTTCCTTGAACTCGTAGTACTACCCTCAAATGATTCAGATGTACTACCTCATCAGGGAACCAACCACATTATCACCACCAAACCCACCATAAACCTACTATGGTAAGGACTAGATATCATACTCATGAGACTTATAGGCATAACTAGCTTATTAGGTAGACCAAAAGATACTACCCAAAAATTCAAAATATCAAAAAGGGCATTCAAAGCCTCATCCACCACCAACAATAAATCTATAGACGAAACAATATAGGTTCAATACCTCCATTTCTCACAAGATGACAAATGCAACCCCTTAGAGACTAATTGTACCTTAGGGCATGAAATAGACCTACCTCCCTTGCAACCATTTAACAACCTCCCACTCAAAGACGGGCTCATTAGGGAATCGAGGCTACCTCTATGGGTTCTACCATTAATGAAGATACAACATGCATATAACCATTCCATCTCTAAAATTACATCAAAATCCACTATTCCAACTCCAACAAGACACAAACCAAGACCTTATGCAAGACAAACCTAGATCAACCGTTGAACATTCTAGCAACAACATACCCAACAAAGATAATAGACACCAAAGATCTACTCAACCATTTGGGCACATAAGAAGCCCCACCATCAACTAAAAGAGTAGAGAAGAAATAGTGAAACTCAGATCCATCAAAATAAAAACCTTCTAATTACCTTCCTTCGCCTTCCTCCACGAAGTGGCATGATCAACTAAAAGAGCAAAGAATATTCATTAGAGGGGAAAGACCTATCTTTCTTCTAAAGCACGACATTGATCATGAAAAAGTGAAAAATTTCCTAGAATGCCTCATAGTCTCCTACTCCTAGCTATGGTACAAACACAACCATGAAAAAGACTCTAATAGATACAGTGTGTGGGACTCCAAGGATCTAACGACCAAGTGTTCTGATACCATCTTTTTCATGACCCAAGCCTAAGGTCTAGACGTGACCAATGAATGGGGAAGCTGAAGGAACCTCAAACAAGCCTCATAGCATATCATTACACATCCTTGGTCACATAAATAATTAAATGACATTTGAAGAATGGAATTAAGGGCTAAAGAGACTGAGGGACAACTTCTTGTAACATAGAGTCAAGAGATAATAGAATTAACTCATAGCATAAATATATATCTTTGTACAACAACACATATACTACATAGATAATGGCAGGGACCAACATACAACTGGGCTCACCCTCATAGTCATAAATATATGATAAGGTAAAGAAAATCTTCATACATAATGTGAGAGAATAATCCTTGTCCCTGGAATGGAGGGCTCACCAAAGGCTGACTTGAACAATCCATCTAGTCACAGGAACAATCAATAGGAGCTCTGGTCCCTACATCGTGATATCATGTAGGAAAGAATATGCATTAATATGTTTGAATATACTATATATGTGGGATATAATGCAATAAGAGATAAGCATCATAATCCAAAATGCATAAACGATAGGCACTAGGCATAATATAGCAATATGACATGTATGATCAATGCATAAGTAAAACATGCTTATATAACTCATGCTCATATAGGATATCATATGTGAAGATGAGACCAAGCAAGCTATCCAACCTTGTGTTGGGATAAGATGGTGATGGTCATACCCCATCACCTTAGGTGGTGAGGTATGCACCCCTCACATGGTTAATGACATTCACACCTATCATTCGGGTGGCGAAGTACGAACCCCGCACATGGTTGGTAAGTACTAACCCCTACCTCGGTTACCAAGGTACTAACCCCTTGATAGGTTACACGGGCTCTTGTACCCTTGATCGGGCATGGTAGAATACATCACTTTATATAGGATTTATCATAAGCTCTAATGCAATACTTTATATAGGAATAATCCTATAAATAAGCTCATTTCATCATTATAACATCATTCATATCATATCTCATATCTCAATTCATCATCATAACATCATTCATAATATCTCATGCTTTATACCTTCAATTTCTCAAGAAATCACAACCCGACATTTTACCAAACACCTTAGAAGTGTGTAATGGGGGTAAAAGACCATGTAATTTAGAAATGAAATCATGCAAGAAAATCTATTGTAAAATCATAAATCAACACCTTGCAACACCCCCAAGACATTCATATCAAAATCCCACATCAAATCCAACATTAGATCCAAGATTTAGAGCTCAAAACATGCTAAAACAACCATACTTTCATGAACCAAAATCACTGTACAGTAAAATTCTCAATATTCAAGATCCACATGTAAAATCAACTTTAAATCATTCATTACTAAGTAAAAAGGAGACTTAGGCACTATGGGTGAAAGGATTCAATGGTTCAACACCGCATACCTTTGCTGTTAAGAAGTTCTTGAAGAAGACTTTACTGGAGAATTGAAGCTTGAGTGAGATCCTTGAAGAAATCCTTAAGATTGCTCTTGAGTTTGGGACGCGAATTTAGGGTGAAATATGAGTCTAAGTGTTTGAGTGAATATGGGGAATGTTTAGGATGATATGAGGCTGAAATAAGGCTAAGTATATGTATCTTCAAGTGTGCGAACCCTTAGGCCCAAGGCTTACAAGTATTGGACCGAAAATATTAAAACATGCACAAAAAAACATAGGGATGGGTTGCGGAGCTAACGTGGAATTGCCATAGGAAATTGCATTTTCTACACAAATGAGTTCCACAAAAATAGGCATAAATCCATCATCAAAAGTCAAAATGATGTAAAACCAAGTGTATTGGAAAGCTAATTCAAAGGGCTTTAATATGGTAGGTTATTGTCCACTTTGTACTTTGTGTACTAAGAGATATGCCCCTTCAAAGTTGACCTCCTAAATTGAATTTATTGTGATTTTTGCATTTTGATATGATTGCTCTAAAATCTGAATTAGACCCATTTCCCACTCAATTTGACCCATTAAACAAAAATATGAAGTAAGATTTTCAAAATATAGAATGAATTTTTGGATATATGGAAAATATGATTTCGGGCACTTTCGAGGCATATTTTCAGGCACTTTTTGGGGTCGTTACACTAAAGCAAAGGTCTATCTGTACGAGAGAGTATACCCTCAAGTTTAACCAACTCTCTAAATATTCCACACAATTGATTGCCAAGTTGAGGTCTAGGATAAACAAATTTGTGTTAGGTGTGTCCGACTTGGTTAATGAGGAGTGTCATACTGCCACATTGATAGATGATATGTATTTGTCCCACCTTATGACATATGATGAACAACAATAGTGGGAAAGTTAAGAAAGAATAGAAGTAGTGATGCCAAGAGGGCCCATTTGGAAGGTGGATTCAAAAATTCCAATGGTGGCCAGTTTCTTCAAGGCCACAAGTTCCAAGGCCAAGGGTTTTCCAATGCCCCTAACAGGATGCTTACTAATGATAATCAAAGATTCCAAGGTGGTGGTGGTGTGGTGCTAGTCCTATGTGCCAAAGGTGTGGTAGGAACCATAATGGCCCATGTTTGAGAAACTCTAATACTTGCTTTGGTTGTGGTGAAGTGGGTCATATGGTGATTGATAGTTAATGTGCACAAAACACAGGTAGAGATGGTCATCCACAAAGCCAAGGTGGAAATACAGGTCAAAGGAGAAGAGGATGCGAACAAGGAGGGTGCTCCAAGTCAAAACAAATTCTATGCTCTTCAAGGGAGACGAGGGGTGAATGAGACGCCCGACGTCATCAGTGGTATGATAAAGGTTTTCAATTTTTGTGTATATGCATTGATAGACCCAGGTGCCACTCTTTCTTTTATTACTCTTTTTGTTGTCAAAAAGCTTCATGTTAGTCCCGAATTATTGTGTGAATCTTATGAAGTGTCAACCCCCATTGGTGAGTCTAATGTTGCTAGAAGAGTCTATAGAAATTGTCCCATGTTCATTGTGTATAAAATCCTACCTTGTGATTTTGTTGAATTAGATATGGTGGATTTTTATTTCATTCTTGGGATGGATTGGTTGCATGCATATTGTGCTTCTATTAATTGTAGAACCCGTAGGTTTAAATTCTATATCCCTGATGAACCAGTCGTTGAGTGGGAAAGTTGTGATGTGGTGGTCAAAGGTAGATTCATTTCGTGCCTTATAGCTCAAAAGTTTATTTCTAAGGGTTGTCTCTATCATCTTGTGATGGTTAAGGATGTTGAGTCCAAAGTCTTTTCTATTGAGTCAGTTCCAGTGGTTAATGAGTTTCTACATGTCTTTCCTAGTGAGCTTTCTAGTGTTCCTCCCGAAAAGGAAATAGACTTTGACATAGACCCCTTCTTGTGACTCCACACATTTCTATTTCCCCTTATCATATGGTCCCGACGGAGTTGAAGGAGTTGAAGGAGAGATTGAGGTATTTGATTGAGAAGGGTTTCTAAGGCCTGATAAGTCACCTTGGGATGCACTGGTGTTGTTTGTGAAGAAAAAGCATGATTCTCTTAGAATGTGCATTGATTACCGATAACTTAATAGAGTCACCATAAAGAACAAGTACCCTATACAAAGGATTGGTGACCTTTTTGATAAACTTTAAGGTTCTATTCACTTTTATAAGATTGATCTTTGATTATGGTATCAGCAAGTAAAAGTGAGGGAGGGTGACATCCCCAAGATGTCTTTCCTGACTAGGTATGAGCACTTTGAGTTTGTGATTATGTTCTTTGGATTGACTAATGCAACAACTATATTCATGGATGTTAAAGAATATGGTCTTTAAACCTTACGTTGATTTATTTGTGGTGGTTTTTTATTGATGATATCTTGATCTATTCCTATATGAGGAGGAGCATACGAAACACTTGAGGGTGGAATTGCAAATCTTGAGGGATGAGAAGTTGTATGCTAAATATAAAAAATTTGAGTTTTGGTTGAAAGAGGTTACTTTCCTAGGGCATGTGGTGTCGGTGGATGACATTAAGGTGGATCCTAAGAAGATTGAGGTGATTAGAAATTGGCCTAGACCTTTGAGTCCATCAGACATTACAAGTTACTTGGGTTTGTCGGGTTATTACCAGAGGTTTGTAAATGGTTTCCCGTATATTGCTTCTCCTATGGCTAAGTTTACACAAAAGAAAGCAAAGTTTGTGTGGAACGATGAATGTGAGATGAGCTCCCACACATTAAAAGATAAGCTTATCTTCGCTCCTATTTTGTCTTTACTGGAAGGGTTAGAAGAGTTTGTTGTATATTTTGATGCCTGAAGAATTTGTTTGGGGTGTATTTTGATGCAAAATGGTAAGGTGATAGCATATGCCTCTAGACAACTTAATGTGCATGAGAAGAATCATCCCACCAATGATCTTGAATTGGCGTCCATGATATTTCCTTTGAAAATTTGGTGTCATTACTTATACGGAGTTCATGTTTACATGTTTACTGATCATAAGAGTATCCAATATGGGTTCACCCAAAAAGATCTTAACTTGAGACAAAGATGGTGGATAGAGCTCCTTAAAGATTATGATATGATTGTGCGTTATCACCCTAAAAAAGCTAATGTTGTGGTTGATGCTCTAAGTAGGGTGTCTATGGGTAGCCTAGCTCATGTTGATGATTGTGGCAAAGAGGTGGCTAGAGAGGTCTATCGACTGGCTAGATTGAGGATTAGGCTGGAAGAAGTTGATAATGGTTCTATAGTGGATTTTGATGGTTCTATGTCTTCCTTGATTGAGGAGGTAAAGGAAAAACAAGATCTTGACACCGCCTTGTAAGAGTTGAAAGCCTTTGTGAAGAATGGTAAAGTGGAGGTTTTCTCCTAAGGGGAAGATGGTTCGCTTAGGTACCATGGTAGATTGTGTGCGCCTAGTGTTGATGACTTGAGAAAAAGATTTTAGATGAGGCTCATAATTCTTCCTATTCCATTTATCTCGATTCTACAAAGATGTATAGAGACTTGAGGGAAGTGCATTGGTGGCGTGGTATGAAGAGAGACATCACCATGTTCACATCCGGATGTCACAATTGCCAACTAATGAAAGCCGAACATCAAAGGTTGGGTGGCCTAGCCAAAAATATAGAGATTCCTACTTGAAAGTGAGAGGAAATCATCATGGATTTTATGGTTGGATTGCCTAAGACTAGGATGTATATTGACTCTATTTGGGTTGTGATGGATAGAATGACAAAGTCAGCTCACTTCTTACCGATCAAAACTACTTATGGTGCCGAAGATTATGCCAAGTTGTAAATACGTGAGTTGGTCAGATTGCATAGGGTGCCCTTGTGTATTATTTTGGATCATGGTGCTCGATTCACTTGTCAATTTCGGAGGTCTTTCCAAAGAGGTCTTCGTACCAATGTTACGCTTAGCACAGTCTTTCACCCTTAAAAAGATGGTCAAGCCAAGAAGACTATAAACTCTTTAGGATATGCATAGAGCATATGTTTTAGTAGTTAAGGGTAGTTAGGATGAATATCTCCCACTCGTTGAATTTGCTTCTAATAATAGCTACCACTCATGCATTTGTATGACTCTTTTTGATGCTCTTTATTTTAGGTGTTGTAGATCCTCGGTTAGGTGATTTGAAGTGGGGGAAATGGCTTTGCTAGGTCCAAATTTTGTCATAGAAGCCTTGAAAAAAGTGAGGTTGGTAAGTAGAGATAAAAAACAAACAAAAGTAGACAAAATTCATATTCCGATGTGAGAAGGATAGTTCTTGAGTTTTCGTTTGGTGATTGGGTTTACTTGAAAGTCTTACCCTTGAAGGGTGTAGTCCGATTTGGAAAGAAGGTTAAATTGAGCCAATGACTTATGGGTCCTCATAAAGAGTTGAGGAGGATTGGTAAGGTGGCCTATGCGTTGGAGTTACCCATTGATATGAATATGGTTCATCTAGTTTTCCATGTGTCCATGTTGAGAAAGTGTGGGTGACCCTAGTGCTATGGTGCCTTTGGATGTTGTGGGTGTGGTAGAAGATAGTTTAACTTTTGAGGAGTTTCTGGTAGAAATTTTGGATAGACAAGTGAAGAGGTTGAGAAACAAGGATGTAGCTTCCGTCAAGGTTCTACAAACCAACAAGTTGAAAGTGCCACACGGGGAGCCGTGGCAAACAAGCGAAACTGATACCCATATCTCTTCCATTCTACTCAAGCCAAGGTACTAATTTAAGTCCCCTATATGATTTCATATCTTAAGTTTCATCCCTATGTCATTTGTATGTATTCATGTTTGTGGTGACAAGTTTATGGAAATTTTGACATTTATGTTGAAGTTTTTGAAATGGTTTTTAAATACATTAGTTGCATTCATATGTTGGGCTGAAATCCTCATGATTACTTCTCTTATATACGCAGTTTTTATATTCGAGGATGAATGATACCGAGGAGAAGATATTGAAATGCACCAAAAATGCCCCAAAAATGTGCTTCGAAAATGCTTATAATCGTAATTTTCATATATATCAAAATCCATTCGTGATATCAAACATTTGACTTCATATTCGTGATTAGGGATCAAAATTGAGTGGGAAATGAATATAACCTCGATTTTAGGGGACCCATAGTGAAATTTTATTTTCACAAAATTTTCTTATTTAGTATGCATCCGCGACCAAACCATAATGCAGACAGGGCACAAACATTTTAATTGTGTCCTTCACGATGGCTCTACAATGCGAACCTATTGCGGAGCAGTGGTAGCACTTCCTTCATTTTTCATTTTGGCCCAATGATCTTGGGGTCATAGCCCCATGCCCACATATGCGTGAATACATCTAAGCCATTTTTCAACTCTATATCATTCAAGAAACCCTCAAAACCCCGTCTAACACTTAACCAAATATTTTATACAAATTCAAGTGTCTCAAGCTTAATTTCGGATCTCAAGAAGTCCATTCAAGCTTTAAGTTCTCTTAAAATCAACATCAAGGAAATCCCCAATTTGATGTATGTGGGTTATAACCATGGGTCCTTTCACCCATGGTGCCCAACCTTCTTTCTTTTTTTAATGAAAATTGCATGTTTCCAAGTTGTATTACTTATGGATATTACTTATTGTGAGTTATGATTACAAATTATGTTGGGGTTTTATGAAATGTTGATGGAAAATACATGTCTACCTATTTCAAGTTATATTAAGAGATGGTTTGTCTATTGTTGCTATGCATATTGTGAGCTATGAAACTATGATCTACTATTAGGTTTGATGATGGTATTCAAGGTATTTTACGTAAAGGTTTTACTATGTGTTGGTGGTTTGATTTACATTAAGATTTCCCATATTATTTCACTCTAGAATTGCATGATATTGAACTAGCATTACATACCAGCCAAGTGTTTGAGAAAATGTTTTGACAAGGATTCTTGAGTTATTAATGATCTACTTCATGGATTATTAATCAAGTGAATATAAGAAGATTAAGGGATTGTATATAAGTAGTGTTTTCATGAAAGGTATCTATAGTGTTGCAAGTTGACCACACCTTGTTGGAGGTTGACATAATGAACCACCTTATGAGGGGGTGACATGCTTTGACCACCTTGTCGAGGGGTCACATTCCCATATTATCACGTTGAGGGATATGTATCTTGACGACCCTATTGGGGGGTGACATTCCTATAATACCACATCGAGGGGTATGTACCTTGACCACCTTGTCGGGAGGTGACATACGCAT
This sequence comes from Solanum ossicruentum, assembly GCA_025774065.1. NCBI lineage: Eukaryota > Viridiplantae > Streptophyta > Magnoliopsida > Solanales > Solanaceae > Solanum > Solanum ossicruentum. The sequence continues at coordinate 54,732 of JAOTQR010088201.1, forward strand.
ACTACCACGTTGAGGGGTATGTTCCTTGGCCACCTTGTGGGGGGAGATAGATACCGTAATCAACTTCCAGGGGGGTGACATGCCTTGGATTCCAAGTAATAGCTTAGTTGGTCTATGACTATGGTCTCTTCCAACACATGCAATCTATATTTGCAAGATATATGTTTACAAGCTTGTTTTACCTAAAGCATTGATCATGCATACCATATTGATATTATACTTATCCATTGCTTATGGCTATGCATTTTGACTATAGTGGCTTATGTTTTGTTGCATTGCATCCTATGTACTTTGTACATTCAAATGTGCTAACGCATACTCTATGCATATATGATGTTACCAGGAAGGAACTAAAGCCCCTAACTATCATCCTCCACATGGCTAGTTTTGGCATCTAAAAGATAAGCTTTGGTGAATCTTAAAGTTCAGGGACACTAGCTATGCTACTCTTGCTTTTGTTATGTCTTTATGTTGAACATTTGACACTATGAGGGTGAGCCCAGAAAGTTTCTTGGCCCCCGCCCAATATATGCTGAGGTGTTGTTTGAACAACTCATATAATTATGCTATGATTTTGACTCTAGAATGTTTTATGATTATCCAAGATTTCCCTTATCTCGTTTCCCTTCTTTATGTCTCTTATTGTTGATGTTTTGATTTCGCGACCAAGGATATGTGATTGATATGCTAAGAGGCTTGTTTGGTGTTCCTTTCGATTTCCCATTTGTTGTGTCAGTCTAGGTCCTAGGTTTGGATCATGACATGGCCTTTAATTAACCAAGAAAACAAGTCAACTATCAATTCTAAGAGTTCGCCCTAATTACTCACTAATTACTCATTAAGACGATACTACAATTTGAGAATTCAATATTCAACCTAGTCTAAGTCTTCCAAATTATAAAATAAGGCAATTTATACTATGTAAATAAAAGATGGCATTTTCTTTACGATTTTAACCTTAATGAGTAGGGCCATGTTTTGTTGCCTTCTTTTCAAATCCTTGAACTCAAGTAGTAACCATTTGCAAACATGTCCTTTTTTTCTGCCTTCGTCTCACCTTAATAGACTTTCCACACATTGTAAGCCTTTCATTGGTGACCCTCAAGCTTCTCTAATTCTTCCATGTTCATGAACATTACTTATAGGTCTTGGAGATCTTTTGCTTGACTCCTTGTGAATGATCTTGAGGGGTACATGCCACTGATATTGGTGCCATCTCTACTTTACATGTTTTATCCTCCCCCTCTTGAAAAGGATTCATTCTCGAATCCAAAGATTCGCCTATAACAGAAGGAGATAAATTACTAACATTGAAAACATTATGAACATTATACTCACTTGGCAAGTCAATCATGTTGGCATTGTCGTTGATGAGATCGGGCACTTTATCAACCCCTAGACTCCTAAGTAAAGCATAAAACTGATTGTTCCTTGGGGTACCACCTTGTTGGCCTCCTCTACCCAAAGGAACCGCATTAGCACCCCGACCTTTAGGACAAACATCCTTATCCTTGTTGCGATTTAGTGGACAATCAATCATCTTGTGGCCTACTTCCCCACAACCAAAGCAAGCACTACTATCCCTCAAGCATGGGCTACCATGGCCCCTACCACACTTTGGACAAGGGTCTAGGCATCACACCACTACCCTCTTGGAGCCTTGGGTAGTCACTGGCAAATCTCCCATTAGGGGCATGAGAAGACCTTTGGCCTTGGTGGAACCGACCACCCTTGTGACTTTGGAACGTACCATCAAAACGGGCCCTCTTGGCCTCATGACCCCTTCTCTTCCACAATTTCTCCCCGTCCAATTGTTTAGCGTAAGTCATCCAATGGGACAAATCCATTTTATTGAACAACATAGTGGTGCGATATTCTTCAGACCAAATCGGATACACCCATCACAAACTTATTCATTCTAGACCTCGAGTAGGCAACCAAGTGTGCAGCCTATTTTGAGAGTTGGTTGAACTTAAGGGCATACTCCCTCACACTCATAGATCCTTTCTTCAAATTCATGAACTCCACCAATTTGGCTTCCTCAACCTCAAGAGGGAAGAATTAGTTGAGGAAAGCCGCCTTAAACTCCTCCCATAGAACCACATTGTTGTACCCCTTTTCTTCCTTCCACTGAGTGTACCATATTTGAGCCACCCCTTCAGTTGGTAAGCTACCACCTCCGCCTTCTCTTACGATCTAACACCCATTATGGACAACACCTCGTATACCTCATCGATGAATTCTTGAGGGTCCTCATCCACCTTCGACCCATTGAACTCCGGTAGGTTCTTCCTCTTAGAGTCTCTCAACCAAAATTCTAGAGAAGGAACATGAGAGGCTTGGTCCCCTTGATTGACTTGATTAGCCACAACTTAAGTTAGTAAAGAGAGAGTATCCCAGAGCTCACTATGAGTTGATTGTTCCTCAGGTTTGTGGTCTCTTCTTCCTATTGTGTTAGGCATGATCTAGCATAGAAAAAACAATCATTACGGGGGGAAATCTTACTTAACTTCTATAGAATGACATAAAGTAAGGAGAAGGGATACATTTCCTAGAGTGTCTCATAGCCTTTTACTTATAGTTGTGGTGCACAAAAAAACCATGAATAAGATTCTAATCAACGCAATGTGTTAGATGCCAAGGACTATTAACACTCGAGTGCTCTGATACCAAGTTTGTCATGATCCAAGCCTAGATCCTAGATGTGAAATGAAGCATGGGGAACCTGAAGGAATGTTATGAAAGCCTCTTAACATATAATTACACATCCTTGATAGCGGAAGCGATAGAGTAACAATAAGGGATAGTAAATAGGGATAACCGGGGCTAAGGGACATCTTTCATAGCATAAAACATCATAGAGTCAAGAGAGTCAAGGCTCGTAGCATCATTAAATAACTTGTCCAACAACACCTCTAAACATAGAATTTAGCGGGGGCCAAGCAAGCAACCAGGCTCACCCTCATAGTCAAGCATGCAATAAAAAAAGAGTCTTTATACATAGCATCAGATCAAAGACATTGTCCTTGAAGTTTAAGACTCACCACTTTCTTTGTAGAGAAATCGTACTAGCCACGTGGACGAGGAGGATGATCAAGTGGGGCTCCGGTTCTTACATGGTGATATCATTTAGGCATAGAGTATGCATTAGTACATTTGAATGTACTAAGAATGTAGGATGCAATGGAACAATAGATAGGCAACATAGTCAAAATTCATAATTAAGCCATAACTGAACATATAACAATATGGCATGCATGGATGATACTTGACGTAAACATGCTTATTTATAGAACATATTATATATGAAGGAATAGACCATTTTCATAGACCTAGGAACTTAGTACTTTGAATCTAAGATAGACCACCTCTTAGAAGTGATTTAGGTACCAACCCTCAATTGGTTCATGGAAATCACCACCCTCCATCGGAAATGATTGAGGAACCAACCCCTAAATTTGTTGATGGCTTACCACCGCCATCCGAGGCGATTAAGGTACCAGCCCTTCAATTGGTTAACGAGCATGACCACCCTCCACCGGAAGTGATTAAGGCACCAACCCTCCAATTGGTTGATTGCTTACCACCCCCATCTGAGGTAATTGAGCTTGCAACCCCTCAATTGGTTGATGGCTTAGCACCCCCTTCCGAGGTGATTGAGGCATCAGCCCTCAATTGGCCATGGTCAACTCCAAATAAAATAGATACTTCTCATGAAATCAACACATGCATATTACCCTTTCATCATCATCAAGTATTTTAACTCATATGTCAAGAATTAGGCCTTCAACAACTCAAGATATATTAACTAAAAATTTTATAAAATACTTGGTGTGTGTCCAATGCTAGTGTAAAACCATCCAATTCAAGAGTAAAATCATGCAAGTATTTCAATGTAAAACCACCCACCAACACTTGGTAATACCCTCATGCAATATACATCAAAACCCTTCATCAAATCTCAAGATAGATCTAAGTTTCAAATATGCATAAATAGTCAGACTTTTACGAAACCCCAACATAGTTCATAGTCAAATTCATAATAGTAGACCCATAAGTAAAATCTATTTAGAAACAAGTGATAAGGAAGCTTGGGCACCATAGGTGAAAGGACCCTATGATTGAAACCATATATCTTGACTTTGGAGAATTCTTGATGAAGATTGGAAATGGATAGTTGAAGGTTGAGTGAAATTCTTAAGATTCGGATGAGTTTTGGGACTTGGATTTTAAGGTGAAATATTTTCTAAGTGTTTGAGAGTGTATTGGGGAATGTTTAGTATGATATGAAGGTCAAATATGACTAAGTATAGGTATTTTCATGCATGGGAAGAATTAGCTCCAAGACCCAAAAGTCTTGGACCGAACGAAAAAGACACTGCACAAAATAACATTGTGGTGTGCCCCAGCCCCGTCGCGCTAGGGGCGCGTATATCTCACTTGAATTTGCATTTTACAAATTTGAAATTGTGATTTATTTGCTCTAAAATCAGGGTTAGGCCCATTGCCCACTCAATTTTACCCTCTAATCAAGAAGATGAAGTCAGATTTTTGATATAACACACATATTTCGAGATATATGGAAATTATGATTCTGACACTTCCAAGGCATATTTTTGTGCACTTGTTGTGATCATTTCACAAACTCATCGTACTAATCAAATCAATCAATTAAAAACTAGATAAATTAGAGATTAAAATTAACCAAGACTTACCAAAGTTTGAGATTAACTTAAAGAAGAGATGAGAGAGTGAATGATCAAGAAACCCTAAGTATCCAAAGTCTCACCCGAAAAATTGATCACGTTCTCCGGAATCTAGTCGGACAAATGAGGGGAAGCTTGGGTGATTTTTAGTCAATTAGGTAAACTGTGGGGTCAAAATAATTTGACCCCTTATTTTACACCTTTATGGGTCGGCTTTAAATTAGCTGAGCTTGGATCTATGAAACAGCGACTATGAGTCATATGTGGATCTACAACTCGTATGTCATGGTTTCATCGAACCCTCAACATTTAGCAAAACGTTAGAAACTTATCTAAGGGCCATGAACCCTATTCATGACTCCTAGTTTGATATATGAATTGTAAAGTGGGCTCATAAATGAGAGTGCACATTTTTCCTACTCACTAGAAATCTCTACAAGGGTACAAGTCGTAGACTGATCTATGACTCGTAGACCTAGTGATAGAAAATTGAGTTGGTGCTTTTCTCAACAAAATTTGCTGAATTAGTCATGTACCTGCATACTCTTCTTGAATTACATGGTTACCCTATATGCCACCAACTCATTGTACAAAATTACAATCAAAACACAAGAAAACAACTACCTATGAATATAAAATCTGAAAATTCACCTATAATTATGCAATTACATCAAAACCTTGGGTTTCCTCCCAAGTAGCACCTGATTTATTATCGCAGCACGACTTAGCTAGCTTGAGTAATCAGACTTCCCCAAGCTTCGGTGCATCCTTAACACCGAACTTTGCCTCCTTCTTGGTGCTTGTCATCATGCCTATTTGAATATGATCCAGTTGTGTTGACATAAGTCCCAATTGACTATTGAGATGTTGAATTGCCACAAAGTGTTAGTCCACTCTAAGATTTATCTTTGTAATGTCGAACTTGATCTCCTTCTATATCTCATCTTGACCATCTGCCTTCTTTACCAAGTGGTTAAGCATCCCCTCAATCCTGGAGTTCCCATATCCCATATCATGATTGTGTAGGGGTATATAAAACCTATTCATCCTGTCATCCTTGCAATCCCCCTACTTCATGAGCATCTCTAGGTTTACTCTATACAGATCATGCATACTAAGGATATCTGCATTTATTTTTGCTTGGTCAGAACTAATGTCAACAGTGCTTGCATAATCTACTAGGTATCTATTAGTGGGATTCCACACATGGTTGGATTTAACTACGATCTTCATGTGCTAAAAAAATTTTGCAAATGGTTATTATATGAAATGAGCTCCCAAAAGGGCATCAACATATGCTTGACTATTAACATCTAGAGCTCAATAAATATTTTCCATAGGATATTTCTCAGAATCTCATGGTCTGGTGCATGAATTCCTAAAGCATATATTGAATCGGTCCCATGTATCATGGATTGAATCACCCAAGAATTGCTTGAAGTGATTGATTCGGTCCTCCACTATGAGCCTGTTTGTTTTGATGAAGTACCTTGCTAAGAAAGCCCTCTGCAATTCTACCCAACTAGTGATTGAACTCTACGGGAGCTCAGATAGCCATAATGTAACATTCTCTGTTAGTGACAACAGGAAGACACGAAGTCCCATAGCATCCATAGACAGATTTTGTGTCCCCATCACACTCTTACAAACAAATGCCATATTGTGCAAGTGGCTATTTGGATCCTCTTATAGTAAGCTGCAAATAGCCCATGCTTTTGCAGCATTTGATGTAACCCACTAGAGACTAACTTTGTGTCTGTCGGTAGTGGTGGCAACACAATCGTTACATCCATAACCATGGGGTTCAACCTATATTGATTCTACTAGTAAGCATTGGCATTGAACTCCCGAGGTTGTGGAATGTCCTCCAAAGGAGGTGGGTTCTCAATCTTATCATCAACATTATTACCTCGATTGAAAGTTGCATTGGCTATTTTGTTGTCATTTTCTTGGGCCTTTCTTCTTGAAGACTTATGGATCTCTTGATCAAATAGAGTTAAGGTATTGCCTTGACTCCGAGTGTTGGGTACACACTACTTGTAAACTCTATAAAGAAACCAAAAAAAGTAAAACAGAAAAAAGTAAAACAGAGGGAATTAAGGATTAACATTCGGATTACTTAATGAATCAATCTAAGTCTAGTTGTATTCCCCAACAATAGCGCCAAAATCTTTGATATTGCGCAAGTTAGACCTCTACTTTAAAGGATAAAATAGTCGTTGTCAATATATAAAACCTAACCAAGGTTAGGGTTGATCCCACAGGGAATACGTAGACTCGAGGCAATTTACCATTAAGAAATTCTAGTAGTTAACCAACTCAATTACCTGAGTGGGGGTTTGCAATAATCAATAAAAAAGTAAACTAACCTAATTATAACGAAAGACGATCAATAATAGAGAGCAACTAGGGTATTGTGTTCCCCATGATGTCCCAACTTTGTATCACTAAATAACTTAATTCGTATCTATGTATAGCATGTAGGACGGTAATTTTAAGTTCACCGAACCCTTTAGTCTATGCAAGAGGTGAATTTCATTATGCGACTTGGCCATCTACATAGTGTGCAATATTAAACATTACCTATAAGTGACAGTTCTATTGATAAGACGAGAACACATCAATCGAATTCTATTAATCAATGTCTTTTCCTATTCATTACAACCTTGTCAAGTCAATAAAACTAGGTGGATTCTAATGTTGGCAACTATTAGAAAATATGCAAAACGAAGAGAATTGATTAATACATGCATATACACATTCCAAGAATTGTCAATTACACGGGTTTACTTAGCTAGTTCGTCATGGTTCCTACAACCCTAGTTGTGGATTTAGCTACACATGCTATGGGTAGATGATGAAATTATGAATTGAGAAAATATAATTAAGCACTTACCCAATTGAATTAAAATTAAGAAAATCCAAGAAGAATGAGAATCACAAGCTTCAATATCAGATACACCCACAAGTGTTTTCTCACAATCTTCTCTCTCCATGTATTGGATCCTCCAAGTACAAACCATAAAAATACTTAATAATGATGCCTTCACTTATATAGTAAGCTAAAAGTACTATTTATAGTAATTATATTTAAGTCCTAAATAAAATAGAAAAACTGGTCGGCGATTTCCACGAAAGGTCTCTACGACTCGTAATGTGATCAAAGAGTCATAATTTGGGTCTCATAATCAGCGACTAGAATTTTGGAGTTCTCTTCTATGACACAACTTCACGATTCATACACTGATCTATGACTCGTAATGCATGTTCGTAGGCTTCAGCTTTATCAATTTGTCCCTCATTGAAAATCTTCATGAAACCATCAGTATGACTTACAAAATGCTCTACAACTTGTACGCTTATCTCGTTGAGATGATCTTCAAAGTGCAACCTTCACTAGAATTTGTAACGAGACTGCCTCTACGACTGGTGGAATGCTTTTCATTCCATAGAGGGTCTGGTAAATCACCAAAAACTAGCAATCTTCTATAATTTTGTCCCAAATCATGGCCAACCTGTCTTCCAGCAATTCCAAACACAAAAACACATAAGATGTGAAACAGTGTAAGGTATTGAATTTTATGAGGGTGACTTCAGAGGAGAAAGCTGAGCTACCTGCTTATCAATTGAAGGATACAACTCAAGTAGGAAGAGTTCAAGTTTGCCTTTCTAGATCACTTCTTTCCTATTGAGCTCAGAAAAGTTAAGATGAAAGAATTTAACAATCTCAAGCAGGGTGGAACGAGTGTGATGGAATACGCCGTCAAGTTCACTATGCTCTCAAAGTATGCCCCTATGCTAGTGGCAGACCCTCGTATAAGAATGCACAAGTTTATCTCTAGGATCTCTGGTTTGGTTGTGAAAGAATGTCATATGGCCATGCTTATTCAGGACATAGACATATCCAGGCTTATGACATATGCTAAACAGATCAAATGGGAAAAGCTTAACGAGAAGACGGTGAATGATACCAAGAGAGCCCGTTATGATGGTGGATTCTCCCACTCTAGGCATGGTGGAGGATATGGTCGCATTCAACAAGGACAGGGTTAAAATTCTACGGCTGCCAACTATGCCTCTTCCTAAGGTACTTGTTGGAGGTGGACCTATTTATCCCAAATGTGACATGTGTATGAAGAGCCACACAGGAAGGTGTTTGTGGGGTTTTGATGGTTGTTTTGGGTATGGTTAAATATGCCCCAAATTGGCTGATTGCCCAAAGGCACCAAAGAAAGGCCAAGTTGCTCTAATTAATCAAGGTCAACAAGGGGAACAAAAGGGTAGTGCACTCAGAAATAGCAAGTTCTATACTTTTCATGCTCGACAAGAAATAAAAGAGACTATAGTATAGTGACTGGTATGAAGAAGTCTTTGATTTTGATACTGCTTGACCCAGGTGAGAATTTATATTTTGTGACTCCTCTTTTGATTGTTATGTTTGGATTGAGTCCTGAAATTTTAAGGGAGCCCTTTTCGATTTATATTCTTGTAGGTGAGTCTATTGTTGCCCAAAGAATCTATCGAGATTGTCCAATCTCTATTTTGCATAAGCACATTCGTGTGATCTTGTGGAACTTGAGATGTTTGATTTTGTTATTATTCTAAAAATGGATTGGTCAAATGCTTCGTATGCCTTTATGGATTGTAGAACTTGAAAAAGTCAAATTCTAATTTCTGGATAACTCTGTTCTTGAATGGAAGGGTGATGACTCTGTTATTAAAGGTCAGTTTTGTTCCTACAACAAGGACCGAAAGATGATTACTAAGGGGTGTATCCATTATATTTTGAGGGTTAGAGATATGGAGTCTGAGTCCCCTACTCTTGAATCAGTTCTAGTGGTTAATTAGTTTTTGGATGTATTTCCCGAAGATTTTCTCGGCATTCCATTCGAAAGGGAAGTAGACTTTGGCATAGATATCCTCCTAGATACTTAACCATCTTTATTTCCTCCTTATAATATGGCACTAGCTAAGTTGAAGAAGTGGCAAGATTAATTGAAGGACTTGTTGGAGAAGGATTTATTATACCAAGTATATTACCAAAGGGTGAACCGGTATTAATTATTAGTGTAACATCCCACATCTTACAATACTAGTACTGTGCAAATGAAACTTGACATGGCTTTTCAAATTACCTCCGATTTTTAAAAGTGCTTGAATCTCAAATTAGAGGGTGATATGTATGTCTAACGCTGAAGAGGGTCATGTGCAAGTAAGTTTTAAGTCAAATTAAGTAGATCATGACCCTAAATGAAGTGAGGTTCTTATATGACTTAGGAAGCTAGTAGGTGAGTCACCTACTTGCATAGCTTAAATTTGCTAACTAAACAGAGATGAGGCCTGACGTTGAATTTGTCCTAGTCTGATAATGAATAAAGTCCATGTTAAGAGTGCAACTTTAGCCTTTGTTTTACCATCATAAATGGAAAATACTTACATCCCAAGATGAATAATGAAAGGGACCAAGTACATCACAACTCACTTGACTAATTGGGCTCAAACTAAGTGAAGAAGAATTAGGAAAATGAGCCACCAAAGACCCATTAACTTTGAAACCCAATTAGGCCCAAGTGAAAGGGCAAAGATGTTGCATCACTACCTTGATAATATGAGGCTTAAAATACAAAATAAAGTCGGCCAAAGGCTCCTTCAAAAAGGTTTACAAGTAGCACCTTTAAGTCATTCTTAACTTGGAAACAAAATCTGGTTTCACAAACTTTCTTTCTACACTTTCTTAACCTAGCAAAGCACCCACAAGGAGACTTTTAGGGTTCTTAGGTAAGCCCTACACCTTGAAGGTAATGGTAAGTTAGTTGACTTATGTGTTTAGTATGGCTTTCTTATGAAAAACAATAGACTATGTTGGTTATATTTATGCTGAAATTTTTGGATAGCATGTACAATAAGGATTGTTCTGCATTTCTCTTGTTGATTAAGAAGCTTTTCTCTTTTTGGTTGGATGAATTATAAAGTATGAATTAAGTTTTTAACAAGTTTTAGTTTGTTAATGATGTAACCAGTCTGCTGCAACACTTTTACAGTCCGCAAAAATGAGTTGTTGTACGATGTCGTAATTGTGCTTGTAATAGAAACTTGTGGGCTGATAATCTGAGGTTGTTGTTTCACATTATCTATATACATTGTAATGCGTTTTGCACTATTTCATGACTATTTTCATGTGTATATATGGTGGGTACTATTTGGTTAAAGGTGGAATAGGTTTGGAATTATTGACGTCGAAATGTAGTGAAGGGATGTAACATTATGCTGCCTATTTGTATGTTGTGTAGAATTGCTATGTTGTGATTTGTGTGCGGTTGTAAGGTTATTATGGCACTAAATAGGCTGCACATGATATGTAGATGAGAATGAGTATTAGAAAATACGAGTAGGGGCGCAAAGGTTGAAAGAATACGTTCGGGTTTATAATTATTCGCTTGCTGCCCGTATTTTAATTTTTTTATTAGATTGGGCTGTCCAGATGTATATATTGGCTGCTAATGCTAGTTTTATCATCTACTATGTTGTAGATAAATATTTGGTGGAAGGGAAGATTATCTTGAGGTAATAGCGAGGTCGTACATCGAGGTATGTAAGGTTACTTGATTTCGTATTATCTGGCATGAAACATAGAGCCCTCCTTGGCACATAAAGGCACTTACCAACTCCGACACAACTATTAACCATGTCATTCATATGTTCATATTCTCCCATACATAATCACCTTTAAATCAGCATACATACTTGGATACTATGATACATGAGTTTGTTCTACTAAATGAAGTTCATGCGTTGTTCTACCTCCTATGCTTTTCATTATTTGTGTAACTTACTCCTTTCATTATAGTATTGTGTTTTGTGATTATTTACATCTCATATGTTGTATCTACAGTCCTATAGCTCTAATATTATGACCACCAAATGAATCATCTAAAAAGTAATTGAAAGATAAAGTATATTCCTTGTTGATGGGTGATAACCTGAGGGGTGGAAAAATCACCTAGCCAGGATCGATCCTATCACAGGGTGTAGCCCAAGGGGTTAAAGAAAAAGCCTAGCAAGGGTCGATCCCGATATAGATTTACCATCGATTAGTGGGTAATTGTAGTAGATATTGTGCACAGATTATACATTAAAGGTAAAGTAATAAAAAGAACATAAATTACATGATCCAACAGTATAACTAAAGGTGGTCTCTTATCCTACACCAATGCATAGTTTCATTTGAGTTGTTATTTCATATATAGTATTTCTTGCCTTACATACTTAGTACATTATCTCACATTGACGTCCCCTATGGGGGACCTGCATTTCATGCTGCAAGTACAAGTGCTAGTAGATCTCCCCAGTAAGAGTACAGGATATCCAACTATTGTTACCAAGCTCCAGGTTGCTTCGGAGCTTTGAGTGTCTAGAGCTTATATTTTTTTGTATTGTATAGTTAGCCGAGATGAGGCCTGTCCCGACGCTTATTAGATACTTTTCCTAATCTACAGGCTTTGTAGAATATATAAATTAAAGTGTGATCATGTCTCATACTTTAGACATCGTGGCCCCCAACGGCCTAGTCATATACATTTCCTTTAGGCTTGTTATTACTATTTAATTTCTTAAAGGCATGTTGAATGTAGAAATCCCTTATAATATGTATAGAAAGCACATAGATACAAGTTGGTCCTCCTGGGCCTTATTGACAACGGGTGACAGTCTGCCTTAAAGGGATTTTGGACGTGATAGTCAGAAAGAAAAATGGGTCTCTTCGAATATGCATTGATTATAGGCAACTGAAATAGGTAAGCATCAAGAATAAATAATCATTGCCAAGGACCAATGACTTATTTGATCAACTTCAAGGGGAAATGCATTTTACAAAGATTGACGTCTATTCCGAGTATCATCAATTGATGGTCAGGGAGTGTCACATTCCCATAATGATTTGACAAACTAGGTATGGACACTTTGAATTTATGGTGATGTCATCTTGTCTAACTAGTGCTCCGGTTATGTTTATGGATCTTAAGAACCGGGTATTCAATCCATTTATTGAGTTTTGTGGTTGTCTTCATTGATGATATCCTTATTTTTCTCGAAGTGAACTAGAGCTTATGGACCATTTGAGGTTGGTTTTTTAGACTTTGAGGGAGAAGCAATTGTATGCTAAATTTAGCAAATACAAGTTTTGGTTGGACAAAGTAGCTTTTCTTGGTCATGTGGTATCCAATGATGGTATTAAGGTTAAGCCAAAGAAGACCGAGGCCGTGAAAAGTTGGCCTAGACTATTGACTCCTTAAGATTGTTTGAAGTTTTTTTAGGTTGGCTAGTTACTATAGGAAATTTGTTAATGGTTTCTTATTAATTGCATCTCCGTAGACTAAGTTGACTCAAAAAAAACCATGTTTGTATGGTCAGATGAATGTTAGAAGAGTTTTTTGACTTTGAAAGATCGGCTTACATCGGTCCCTATTTTGACTCTATCGGATGGCTTAGATTAGTTTGTGGTGTATTGTGATGCTTCTCAAATTATGTTGGGTTGTGTGCTTATAAAACATGTTATGATTATAGCTTATGAATCAAGGCAATTGAAGGTGCACAATAGAATTACCCTTCTCAGGATCTTGAGCTAGCAGTTATGGTGTTTGCTTTGACGATTTGGAGAAAATAGTTATATGGGGTTCAAGTTTTTGCATATGTATTCACCCAAAGGGATCTTAACTTGAGCCAAAGAAGGTAGTTGGAACTTCTTAAGGATTATGACATGAGTATTTAATATCATCCTAGCAAGGCAAATGTTGTAGTAGACCGCTCTTAATAGACTATCTATGTGGAGTGTGGCTTAAGTTGATGAAGGGAAGAAAGAGTTGGTAACAGATGTTCACCTTTTTGCTAGGTAGGGTGTTAGATTGGCTGACTCTAATGATTATGGTATTTATGTTCAGAATGGGTCTAAATCTTCTGTGGTCATTGGTGTCAAGGCTAAACAAGATCTAGACCCGTCTTTTATTGATTTGAAGAATTTAATGGTCAAAAAGAAGATAGAGGTTTTCTCCCAAGGGGAAGGTGGTGTACTTCAGCACCAAGGTTAGTTGTATGTTCCAGATGTTGATGGTCTTAGGGAGCTGATCATATCTGAAGCCGATAACTCTTATTACTCCATGCATCTGGGATCTACCAAAACGTATCGAGATTTGAAGGAAGTGTATATATGGCATGGTATGAAGAGAGATATAGAAAAGTTTGTATTCGAGTGTCCTAATTGTCCACAAGTGAAGGTAGAGCATCAAAGTCCCAAAGGTTTGTCCCAAGATATTAAGATTCCCACTTGAAAGTAGGAAGATGTGAACATGGATTTTGTGGTTTGTTTGCCTCAAACCCGAAGCAATTTGATTTAATTTGTTCTATTGTTGATTGGATTACCAAATTAGTTTATTTCCTATGGTCAAGACTACCTTCAATGTCAAAGATTATGCAGGGGTTTATAAATAAGAGTTGGTGAGGTTGAATGGTATGCCTAGGGCTATCATATTGGATCATGGCACTCAATTTACTTCTCACCTTTGGAAAACATTTCAAAAAGGACTTTGTACATGTGTGAAGTTAAGTACCTCTTTTTATCCTCAAATCGATGGACAAGCTAAGAGGACAATTCAAATGTTGGAGGACATGTTGAGGGCTTGTGTACTGGAATTCAAGGGCTATTGTGATGATCATCTACCACTTATCGAGTCTTGTTACAAAAATACCTTTCATGCTAGAATTATGTCACGATCTAGACCTAGGGCCTAGGAGTGACATGGCGAATGGGAACTCGGGAGTCCCCAAACGAGCCTCATAGTATATATATTCACATTATCGATTTGAAAGCGTATGAAAGATAGTAATAGATAGTTCTAAGGGATGGGAAAGTAGGGCTCGTGCTATGGGGATGTCATAGAAATAGGTGTTAACATAGATTAACACAACACATAGCACATCAGGACTAAAGGGCGGGTAAGTATGATCACTCTATGGGAGAAAATGTTACTTAGGATCTTCTATATTTGCATATCAAAAGATATATATACATCATATAATATAATAATTGTATTCCACGCATAGCCATAATCATAATCTACGAATAACAACACATAGAATGTATTTGAACAAGAGTCTATAAGATGTCCAACAATGTCTCTACTCATAGAATCGAAAGGGGGCCAAGACATATCCCGGGCTCACCATACAACATAAGCAGAAGCAAAATAAGGTAGATAGATTGTTGCATGTCCTTGGAGCTTAGGAATCACCAAAACACTTTCTCAAATCCGAATTAGTGGTTAAACGGTGGATAATGTAGTCTTTGGTCCCTACATGGTTAGATCGTGTGGGCAAAATGTATGTGTCAGTATATTTAAATGTACTAAGTATACAAGAATGCAATGCATATGAACTTATTAAGCCTGTATTCAATATTAGATGACAAGGGAACATTTATAGAAAAGAGTATATATCTAAACAAAAGTAATATAATAATGTGCCATGAAATCCATGATGCATGAAATGCAATAACACTTCCATATTGAGAGGAGAATTTATAGACATCTTGAACCCATGTGAGCTAATACATGAATTTTCTCGATACCAGCGTCCCATTGGGTGAGAGAAGATTACTAGCCAAAGGTAATCTACACCACACCTTACAACCTAGTCATTTCAGTGTGATGGCCACCTTCCTTATGATGCAATCATTTCGAAAGAATTTTTATATCATATCATATCAATATCACATTTAAAACCATACCTTACAACCTAGTCATTTTGGTAGAGGGTTACCATATATCGATGTTGGCACTAGTTCAAGGGAAAGAAAAGGATCATTGGGGATAGCCCTGATGCCTCTAATCCTATTTGGTACTAAGTCATCATCCCACAAGAATACTTATACAAAATTTACATGTTTTCAAAAGAGGAACAAGTCATTTCAATATATCATTGGGCTTAAAAGCAAAACATTCTTCATAATCAATCATACTTGGGCTCAAAAGCTAAATCACTTTTCGAATCATACTTTTCATGCATAGGAATAGCTCATTCACTTATTAATATGTTGTAAACATCCATTATGCTCAAATACCCAATACAATAGACATTTATGCGATTACATTCTTGTCATAACCAATATGTGAGCTTAACTCTCCGATTCATTTTCATAAACATACGTGGGCTTAACCCGCCGAATCATTTTCATCAAAATCCAATGTTCATGTATGCATATGCCATGAATGATATGAGAATAGTAACAGGCAATAGAGATTCAATCTTGTATCGACAATTCAATATGAAATTCAAGTAAATCCATTAGTAAAATCCACATTCAAATCACAATTTAGATTATCCATGCTTATATAATCAAACTTTAAAGGGACAATGCATATCTAAATATTCATAATATTCATGTAATTCAACATATTAGGCATTAAATCTCTATAAAAACAACAATTGAACATATCCCATACTTCAATTATATCAAATAAACAGTAATATTAAAAGTCCATAGTTGAAGTGAATTTCATAAAAATCGAGTAAAAGAGTTTGGCGTCTTCATGGTTGAAATGGACCATGAATCAATCCCACATACCTTGGATAACCAAGGATAAAAAGGAAGATTTTTGATGAAGAAGAAGACCCTTTCCTTAATATTTAAGACAATCCTCCAAGGTTCACTTTAGGGGAGTTCGTGAGAGAGAGTTTGAATATAATTCTAAGTGTCGAATGAATTTGATTGTGAGAAGAAGAGTACTAGTCATTTGAATGTCTTAGGATAGCATAGAAAGTCATAAAAGGCCCTTAGGAGTAGCCATAGTTACAAGAACCCCATTAATAAAATGAAATAAAAATTGTTGCTAGAGATCCTGTATGGAAGCCTCAGGTTTGTTCTAAGGCACTCGAACCGTGTGCCCTTCCATGGTGCCATACTTAGAAAAATCTTCACTAATGAAATTCTAAGAAAATGATTCTAAACTTACAAAATTTTCACTCCAACACCCATACGGATGCCCATACAGACCGTGAAGGGTTATGGGTCCACGATTGGTTCATGTCGTGTAAGCCTTGGCCAAAAATGTGGTTTTCAAGGCCAAGGCCACTCACACAAGCCACCAACGGTCCATAAAGTTCCGCACAGATGATGTGGGGTTCATATGGTTTGAACCTTAATCTTAAACTCCAAGTTAAGGCCAACACTCTACACAAAACATCAAGGGCCACCTTATGGAGATGCCCATAAAGTGTCACCTTGGTCAAAAACTTTCTGCAACCAAATTTCAAGCACCACTATGGTCATACCATGTTTGGTTCCATACATCATCTCCCTCTCAGGAACATACATCCTCAAATGTACTACAACGAGGCTTGAAAGGCTTGACTTTGAACATGACACATCCAAACACAAGATGCAATGCATATTTCATCATTTGAAAATCACAAAGTCATTAACATTCAACTCAAAACATCTTTAAATCATTCAAAACTTCATTAAATCATTTTTGTGCATATGTATGCATGTCATGTCAAAAAAATAAAAGAGTGAAAGAAATGGGACCACTTGGAATAGGAAAAACCTAATACCATAGGCTTGAGTCCAACTCCGCCTCCCTTATAGAACTCTCCACATGTTGATTTCTCCAAAGCACCTTCACCGAAGCCACATCCTTGTTGCGAAGCTGCTTCACTTGCCTATCTAAGATCTTAACCAGGACTTCCTTATAAGACAAGTGCTCCTTAACCCTAACATCTTCCAAAGGCACAATGGTACTAGGATAACTAATCATTTTCCTCTACAAGACAGATGGAAAATCGGGTTGAACTCAAATCCAGAGGCAAGTCCAACCTATAAGACACATTCCCAATCCTTTTAACAATCTTATAAGGATATAGATAAAGAGGACTTAACTTTCTCTTCCTACCAAAACGCATTACACCCTTCATAGGTGAGACCTTCACATACACAAAAGCACACACATGAAACTCAAGGTCCATTTTTTCTAACATTTGAATAAGACTTTTGGCGAATTTGATTTATCTTCAACCTCTCACTAACCAACTTCACCTTCTCTATAGCCTCCAACACCAAATCTTGGCCAACCAAAGCCATATCTCCTAACTCAAACTATCCCATCGGAGATCTACATCTCCTACCATACAAAGCCTCAAGTGGAGCCATACCAATGCTAGCATGAAAGCTAATTTTATAAGAAAACATAATGAGGGGTAGATGATATCCTAATTACCCTTGGATTCCAACACACAAGCCCTCAACATGTCCTCCAAAGTTTGAATTATCCTCTCGGCTTGTCCATTGGTTTTAGGATGTGTGGTACTCAACTTCACGTTTGTACTAAATCCTTTCTCAAACGATCTGCAAAAGTGAGAAGTAAATTATGTATTATAGTCCGATATAATAGACCTAGGCACACCATGTAACCTGACCAACTCTTGGATATACAATCTTGCATAATCTTCGGCATTATTGGTAGTCTTGACCAGTAGGAAATGATTTGATTTAGTCATATAATCCACAATAACCCAAATTGAATCAAATTTCCTTCGGGTTTGAGGCAACCTAACCATAAAATCCATGTTAAAATCTTTCCACTTCCAAGAAGGGATCTCAATAGCTTAAGCCGAACCACTGGGCTTTTGATACTCTACCTTCAGTTGTAGACAATTAGGAGATTCGACCACAAACTTGGTTTAGCTTTCTTCATACCATGTCACCAATACACTTCCCTCAAATCTTGACATATTTTGTTTGATCCCGAGTGAATAGAATAACGAGAGTTGTGGGCTTTATTCATGATTACCCTTCTAAGATCATCAATAAATGGAACACATAATTGATCTTGATACTGAAGCACACAATCTCCCCCTTGTGAGAAAACCTCTAACTTCTTTTCGACGACTAAGTTCTTCAACTCAACCAATGTCGAATCTAAATCTATCTTAGACTTGACATTAATAACCACAGAAGATTCATCACCATTCTAAACATGAATACCAATCATTAAAGTCATCCATCCTAACACCCAACCTAGCCAAATGGTGAACATCATTTACTGACTCCTTCCCTTTATCAACATGAGGTACACTCCCTATAGATAGTCTATTAAAAGCATCTTCTACAACATTTGCCTTGTTGGGATGATGTAGCACACTCATGTGTAAGTCCTTAATGAATTCGAACCACCTATTTTTCCTTATTTAAGATCCCTTTAGGTGAACCATATTGCAAACTCTTGTGATTGGTGAAAACACCAACGTAAATTCCATACAAATAATGTCTCCAAATCTTCAAAGCAAATACTGCAGTCGCTAACTCAAGATCATGAGACAGATAATTACGCTTATGCACCTTCAATTGCTTGAGTGCATAAGATATCACCTTACAATGTTGTATAAGCACGCAACCCAACCCAATCCGAGAAGTATCACAATATACCAAAAACCTATTTAAGCCATCTGATAAAGTTAAAATAGGAGTCAATGTAAGTTGGTCATTCAAAGTCAGAAAACTCTTCTCGTATTCATCTAACAAAATAGACTTGGCCTTCTTTTGAGTAAACTTGGTCAATGGAGTTGCAATAGATGACAAAACTTTCGACAAATCTCCTTTAATAACCAGCCAATCGAAGGAAACTCTGAATATCTGAAGGAGTCCATGGTCTAGGTCAATTCTTCATGGCTTCTGTCTTCTTAGGGTTAATCTTAATAACATCACCGGATACCACTTGGCCAAGAAAGGCTACCTCACCCAACAATAACTCACCTTTACTGATTTTAGCATACAATTGCTTCTCCCTCAAAGTCTAAAGAAACAACCTCAAATGATCCATATGCTCTTGTTCACTTCGAAAATAAATAAGTATATCATTGATGAAGACAACCATAAAACTCTCAAGGATAGGCTTGAATAACCGATTCATAAGATCCATTAACATGGTCGGATCATTAATCAAACTAAACAACATCACCATAAATTCAAAGTGCCCATATCTTGTCCAAAAAGCCATTTTTGGAATGTCACACTCCCTAACCTTCAGTTAATGATAACCAAAATAGAGGTCAATCTTTGAGAAATGGGTGGCTCCTTGAGGTTAATCAAATAAGCTATTGATCCTTGGCAATGGGTATTTATTCTTGATGGTTTTCTTATTCAATTGCCAATAATCAATGTACATTTGAAGAGACCCATCTTTCTTTCTTACAAATAATACCCGAGCACCCCATGGTGATATACTTGGCCCAATAAAGTCTTTCTCCAACACTGATCTTTCAACTCCTTCAGCTCAACTAGTGCCATACATTAAAGAGGAATAGAAATAGGTTGAGTATCTAGGAGAAGATCTATGCCAAAGTCTATTCCCTTTGGGGAGGAATACTGGGGAAATCTTCAGGAAACACATTCACAAACTCATTTACCATTGAAACCGATTCAAGAGTAGGTGACTCATATTCCATTGAAACCGATTCAAAAGTAGGTGACTCATATTCCATGTCCTTGACCCTTACAATATGATAGATACACCCCTTAGAAATAATCTTTCATTCCTGGAGGTAGGAAATAAAACTGACCTTCAATAGTCGAGTCACTATCCAAACTGTGGATGGGTTTTTGGGGTTAGCTCACCCTCGTGGGATTGCGACCCTTTATCTCGGCCATTGTAGCACGTGTGTCGCCCAGCGCATAAGGGGCATGATGACTTGACGTCATCCTCACCTTCCTATTATGGTTTCTTCATGAAAAACAAGAAGTATATCCTACTACGTTATGCTGGAAATTCTGGACAGCATGAATCCTAAGTATTGTTGTGAACGTTTTTTGTTGTTCAAAAGAATTTTCTCTTATTGGTTAGATGAATTATGAAGTAAGACTTATGTTATAACAATATATAAGTTGTTAGTAATGCAATTAAGCTACTACACCACTTTTACTGTCCACAAAGATGAGTTGTTGTACAATGTCGTAATTTCACTCTTAAAAGAAACTTGGGAGCAGAAAATTGTAATATGTTGTTCCACGACTTTCACCTATTTTGGGACTATTTTTGGACTAGTTAAAGGCTGGTTTTATATGTAAAAATGTAGGACATAATTTTGTTAAAGTTAAAACAAATTTGGGAGTGTTGACATCGAAGTGTGGTGAAAGGATGTAACATTATACCGCTTGTTTATATGTTATGGAGAATTATTATGTGTTGTATTTTATGGGTTATTTTAGGACTGATAAGGGTATGAAAATAAGATGTACAAGACATGTACATATGAATGGTTGTTAGAAATACATTTATAAGTGAAAAGGTTGAAGAAATGCCTTTGCATCATTAATTGAAAGCTTGTTGTCTGGCTGATCGTTTTTATGATATTGGACTGCCTAGAAGTGTTGTGTTGCTGCTAATACTAGTCTTATTGCTTAATATACTATAGCTAAATATTTGAGGGAAACCACAGCTACTCCAAGGTAGTAACGAGGTCATACAACGAGGTATGTAAAGTTATTTGATTTCGTATCATTTAGCATGAAACATAGATTTCTCCGGGGTACATAAAGGTATTTACCAACTCCGACACAACAATTAATTGTGTCTCCATTTGTTCTACATGTTCATATGATTCCATACATAACCACCTTCGAATCTACCTCCATACTTGGATACCAAGTTACATGAACTCTTGTTGCTAAGTAATGTTCACGAGTTGTTTCATTTCATACGGAATGCATTATTAATGTAACATACTCTCTCCATTGCCATATTTCCTCTTATGATTATGTACATGTCAAATGTTGTATATATAGCCCTAAAGCTCCAATATTTTGACCACCAAAAGAATCATCTCAAAGATAATTGAATGATAAAGCATATTGTTTATTAATGGGTGGTAGCCCGAGGTGTGAAAGAATCTCCTAGCCAAGGACGATCTTATCACGGGTCATAGCCCGAGGGGTTAAGGAAGAACATAGCCAGGAACAATCCCGATATCCCGAGGGGTGGATGAATCACCTAGCCAGGGAAAAATCTTATTATGGGTGGTAGCCCGAGGGGTTAAGGAAGAACCTAGCCAGGGACAATCTCGATATAGCTATACCACTGATCAGTTGGTCATTTACAGTGCATGATGTGCACAAATTATACAGTAAAGGTAAAAATATATAAAGAACATAAAATACTTATCCTATACCAGTGCATAGTTTCATTGAGTTGTATTTCATATACAGTATTTGCTTCCTTACATACTCAGTACATTATCTCGTACTGACGTCCCTTACAGGGGACCTTTATTTCATGCTGCAAGTACAGGTGCTAGTAGATCTCCCCAATAGAGTACAGGACATTCAGCTGCTGTTACCAAGCTCCAGGTTGTTCTGGAGCTTTGTGTGTGTTTAGAGCTTATATGTTTGCATTATATAGTTAATTCAGACGAGGCCTATCCCCAACATTAGCAGAAACTTTCTCTTGAAAAGAGTCTTTGTAGACTATGTAAATTAAAGTGTGGTCATGTCTCATACTTTAGACACCGTGGCCCCAATGTCCTAACCATATGCATCTCCTTTTAGCTTGTTATTACCATTTATCTTCTTAGAAGCGTGACAAACATAGAAATCCCTTATAATATGTATACAAAGCGCATAAATATTGGTTGGTTCTCCCGAGCCTTATCGGCAACGGGTGCCAGTCCGCCCTAATAGGACTTTGGGGTGTGACAAAAGTGGTATCAGAGCAGGTTATCCTAGGGAGTCTACAAAGCCATGTTAATGTAGAGTCTTGTTTATCAATGTGCTATGCACCATATTTATAAGCAGGAGGCTACATGGCATTTAGGAGTTGTTACTTTTCTTCTAATCTTTAGATCGTGCCATAGAGCTAGGTGAGTTATGTCTAACTCCTAAATTGTTTTGTACAGCGAGCAAGTATGCCAGAAACCAGGAAGAACAAAGCTAAAGGAAAAGTAGTAGAAGTGGGGGTTGGTTCACCTAGTAATGTGAGACAACGAAATGAGACTCAAGATGAGTCCCTGTCATGAACATCTTTAACCCCTTCAGCACCTGATGAACCAGGAAATAGTGAAATTCCCCCAAAACCATCTATTGATACCACAGTGCAGGATTTGAGAAATGCAGTTCAACTACTGACTCGTATAATTGCAGGCCAAAGACATAAAGGTCCAGGTATGGGTACAGGTGGTACAAATAGGGCAGCTGGCACGAGGATACGGGACTTCCTTAATTTGGACCCCCTAGCCTTCACCGGGTTTGATCCTAATAAAGATCCCTAAGACTTCATTGATCAGATTCAGCGCACTTTTGATATTATGCATGTTAGTGGTACAGAAGCTGCTGAGTCAGCAGCATATCAGTTGAAAGGTGTGGCTATATTATGGTATGAATCGTGGAAGCAGTCCAGAGATATAGATGGACCCCCAACTACCTAGAAGGAGTTCAAAGAGGCTTTTCTTGACCATTACTTGCCATTGGAGATTCGAGAGGCCCGTGCAGATCAGTTCCTGAATCTCCACCAGGGGAATATGAGCATGAGGGAGTATAGCCTCCAATTTAATTCCCTATCCAGGTATGCCCTTAATATAGTTGCTACTTTGGTAGATAGAGCTCATCGGTATGTGGATAGATTGGATATGTATCTGGTCAGAGACTATACTATTGCTTCTTTGAATAAAGACATGGACTTAGTAAGGATGCAAACTTTTGCACAAAAATTGGAGGACTAGAGGCAGAGAAGGAGGACACAGGAGTTAGAAAGGGCGCAATCTAAGAGAACCAGATCTTCAAGGCAGTTTACACCATCTTCAGGTGAGTTTAGGCCTCGATTTTCTAATAGACCCCCTAGGCCATCATTTTCCTATTCTGCAGCCAGTGCCCCACCACAACTTCAAGAGTCTAGAAGTAATCAGTTTGGTTAATGAGGAGAGGGACAAGGTTCACGAACAACAAGAGGATCGGTAGGCCAGTGAATGACTCCTAGGCAGCCTTGTAAATAGTGTGGAAGAAATCATCCAGGTATATGTCATGTTGGGACAGATGGTTGTTATTGGTGTGGTGTGCCAGGGCATATGATGAGAGATTGTCCGAGGAGATGTATGGGTGAGATAGAACAACCTACTAGTCAGCTGTGGCATCATCATTGTCAGTTCCTCCATTAGGAAGGGGCCAACAAGTACCTATGGGTCATGGTAGAGGTGTCAAAGGGGCAGCTAGCTCTAGCGGGGTCCAAAATCGTACTTAATCTTGGGGGAGTCGGCAGAATTTGGAAGCTTCACCTGATGTGGTCACAGGTAAATTGTCCATCTTCTCTCATAATGTATATGCATTGATTGACCCTAGTTCTATACTATCATACATTACCCTACTAGTTGTTGGGAAGCTTAAGAGAACACCTAAATTATTGAATAACCCATTTGAGGTGTCTAGACCAACCGGTGAATATATTATAGCTATAAGGGTTTATTATGACTGTGTAGTAACTATTTGTGACTGTGACACATTGCTGACCTTATTGAGTTAGAAATGGTGGAATTTGATGTTGTAATGGGTATGGATTGGTTAGCTTATTGCTATGCTATCATGAATTGCTGAACTAAGAAAGTGTACCTCCACTTTCCAAATGAGGTGGTCCTTCAATGGGAAGGCAATGTTGGGGCACCAAAGGGGAAGTTTATCTCTTACTTTAAGGCCAGAAAGATGATATCTAAGGGTTATATATGTCAT